>JASJOG010000193.1:177500-222500 GCA_030142905.1 Heliopora coerulea | reverse complement strand
CTACCCACATCAATAAACAAACGAATTAACAAACTTTCATGAAATGAAGCAACATTCAATGATGCCACCCCTTTATACAACGACACTTTAAAACGTAGCAACTTTGTCAACACAGGTTTAATGTACAAACCAAACTGCGATAACAACAACTCTACCAGACCTGCAAGACGACAAAATGTAATATGGTACAACCCACCCTTCAGCAAAAACGTTAGAACAAACATAGGACGAAACTTCTTACAACTTATCGACAAACACTTCCCACCCTCACACAAATTACACCAAATTTTCAACCGCCACACAGTACGAGTAAGGTATAGCTGCATGGACAACATGAAAACATTTATACAGAAGCAAAACGTAAAACGAAACCAGACAACAATGAACAAACAACCCAAGTGCAACTGCAAAAACTGAGATGCATGCCCACTGGCTGGAAAGTGCTTCATGAAAAGCGTAGTCTACTGAGCTGATGTGATGGTGACTGACAACAAAGAGAAAAAGAGTTACATTGGAGTAACAGCTATCAAATTCAAACAAAGATACAGAAACCTCATGAAACCTTTCCAACACATGGAATATGCAAATGACACTGAACTGTCCAAGCATATCTGGAAACTGAAGGAACACAACCGGGAGTTCAACATTAGCTGGTCAATCGTCAAGCAAGTCGCGGCATATAAGACAGGATCAAAGTGATGCAATTTGTGCCTTGAAGAAAAGCTCCTATTGACAAAAGGAAAACATAACTTATTAAACAGATGAACAAAACTTTTCTCAAGGTGTCACCATGTAATGAAACACCTTATCAATTAATGTCACAACCCATGTAAATAAGAATAGTTGAACCAAATTTGTCAGTTGCTTGATGATCACATACCACGTGAAACTCTGAGTAGCAACAGCATTTTACTGTAAAATAAATATATATGTATATACGTATATACGTATATAAGTATATACATATATAAGTATATACGTATATGTATATACGTATATATGTATATACGTATATATGTATATATATACGTATATACGTATATATGTATATACGTATATATGTATATACGTATATATGTATATACGTATATATGTATATACGTATATATGTATATACGTATATATGTATATACGTATATATGTATATACGTATATATGTATATACGTATATATGTATATACGTATATATGTATATACGTATATATGTATATACGTATATATGTATATAAGTATATATGTATATACGTATATATGTATATAAGTATATATGTATATACGTATATATGTGTATATATGTGTGTGTGGGTGTATGTGTGTGTGTGTGTGTGCGCGTGTGTGTGTGCGCTGGTACACGTGTGTGTGTATATATGTGTATATATGTAAATACAAAAGACAAAATTTTGCTGTTGCTACTCTGAATTTCATGCACTGAGGTGATCATCAGGCAACTGACAGATATTATTTAATTATTCACATATATACAGGCAACGAAAGGTTAAAGGAAGTGTTTGGTTACATGTCGGCATTTGATAAATAGTTCGGACTGTCTGTGCAAAATGTTTTTCCCTAGTCTCTTTAGGATAAGCAACTTTTCTTTGAGGCATAGGCCACATTTCCTTGATACTGCCTTGCATGATGGAATTTGCTTGATTATATCCCATGCAATTGTGTATTTGTGTTTGTGGTCTTTCCGGTTCCAAATGTGTTTTTAAAGCTCGGTTTTGTTTAAGTATTTTTCGTTGTTGAGAGATTTGCAGTGATTTTGGTACCTAGTTTTGAAGTCGTTACCTGTTACACCTATATATATATATATCTTTGTCTCGATGTTGTCAGTGGTCGTTACTCTTGCTTTGTAAGGGACGCTGGTTTGCAGGCAAATGCCTTTTACAGGACATTGTTCAGGGTTTCTACAGTTACATAGTCGAGTGTTTTTTGTGTAAGATGGTTTCTCTTGATTGTAGTGTCGCTTCA
The DNA here is from genome assembly GCA_030142905.1 of Heliopora coerulea. Taxonomy (NCBI): domain Eukaryota; kingdom Metazoa; phylum Cnidaria; class Anthozoa; order Scleralcyonacea; family Helioporidae; genus Heliopora; species Heliopora coerulea. The sequence goes on along the minus strand of JASJOG010000193.1, from coordinate 220,529 downwards.
GTATTGTATTGTGCCTTATAATAAATGTTTTCATGCTTTCACTGCAGCTGTAACTAACATGGATAGGGTGTCTGTTGAATAGTTTGTGTACTTTGTTGTTTGGCGGGAAGTGTTTGTCGATTAGTTGCAAGAAGTCCCGTGTGATGTTAGTTTTGACATTTTTGCTGTAGGGTGGATTATACCAGATTACGTTGCATTGTCTTCTGTGATGGGTTTCAGCGTGCATGTTAGGTTCGTATTTCAGTTGAGTGTTGAAGTTGCTGTGCTTCATCAAATGCTTCTTTGTTGCAAGATAGCACGTTAATTTGTCAGTTGACAGAGTGAGGAAGTTCATGTATAATAGAGGGTGGATAGTTAGATGAGTGGTTAATGTAGATAGGTTCGTCATTGGGTTTTCTGTAGGGTTTGTAAGTACCATTAGTCAGGTTGAATGTCAAGTTGAGGAAGTTGGAGCGTTGCTGGTTAGTCACAATAGTAATTTTAAGTCCAAGGTCATCAAATGTGCGGATGAGTTCTTTCCTTTCCTTGTCGCATAGTCTTCCTGAGCATGTGTTGACAACTGCTAGGCCATCGTTGCGGTATAATCCAACATTTTTCCCAAATCTTTATTCTAATGAATTTAAGATGAAAAGCCCTACAAGCTTGCAAATTTACACACTGTCAAAGCTTCCCATTGTAATGTCAAAAGTGCTGTCATTGTTGCATTTGGACCATGTGCGGTTTTTGTGGAAGAGGAGAGATTTGTGTGCATGTTTGATTATATTGATGTCTGTGTTTGTGATATCTGTGAATTGGCTTGGCCATGAAATAGACCGGTCAAGAAGTTGTTCAGTGATGGAGGGGTAGAAGTCTATGATGTCAAAGGATAAAAATTATTTTCTTTGTTTGTTGGGAATAGATTGAAACCACAAGATAGAGTTATGCCGTTGGTTTACTTGGGTCTGCTGTCTTATATTGTTGTCAATATTATCTAAGATGAATTTGCTATCTTTTCCAAGGCTACTTTTAGCAGGGTTGATGAGGCGGCATTTAGGATAGTTTTCAAAGTCTGGTTTGTGATCTTTCTTTGTGATCTTTGAAAACCATCCTAAATGCTGCCTCATCAACCCTGGTTTCAATCTATTCCTGACAAACAAATAAAATCATTTATATCCTTCAACATCATAGACTTCTACCCCTCCATCACCAAACAACTTCTTGACCAGTCTATTTCATGACCAAGCCAATTCACAGATATGAACACAGACATCGATATAAAACACTCACACAAATCACTCCTCTTCCACAAAAACTGCATGTAGTCCAAACGCAACACTGACAACACTTTTGATGTTACAATGGGAAGCTTTGACAGTGCAGAAATTTGCAAACTCAGGGCTTTTCATCCTAAATTCATTATAACAAAGATTTGGGAAAAATGTAAGATTATATTGCGATGATGGCCTGGCAGTTGTCAACACATGCGATGAGGAAAGGAAAGTACTCATCAGCACATTTAATGACCTCAGACTTAAAATTACTGTTCTGACAAACCAGCAACGCTCCAACTTCCTTGACTTGACATTCAACCTGACTAATGGTACTTACAAACCCTACAGAAAACCCAACAACAACCCTATTTACATTAACTGCTCATCGAACCATCCACCCTCTATTATATGCAAACTTCCTCACTCTGTCAACTGACGAATTAACATGCTATCTTGCAACAAAGAAGCATTTGATGAAGCAGCACAAACGTTCAACAACGCCTTGAAGCACAGCAACATCAACATGCACACTGAAACCCATCACAGAAGACAATGCAACATAATCTGGTATAATCCACCCTGCAGCAGAAATGTCAAAACTAACATCGCACAGGATTTCTTGCAACTAATCAACAAACACTTCCTGCCAAACAACAAACTATTCAACAGACACACTATCCATGTTAGTTACAGCTGCAGTGAAAACATGAAAACATTTATTATAAGGCACAACAATACAATACTGAAGCGACACTACAATCAAGAGAAACCATCTTACACAAAAAACACTTGACTATGTAACTGTAGAAACCCTGAACAATGTCCTGTAAAAGGCATTTGCCTGCAAACCAGCATCCCTTACAAAGCAAGAGTAACGACCACTGACAACATCGAGACAAAGATATATATAGGTGTAACAGGTAATGACTTCAAAACTAGGTACCAAAATCACTGCAAATCTCTCAACAACGAAAAATACTTAAACAAAACCGAGCTTTCAAAACACATTTGGAACTGGAAAGACCACAAACGCAAATACACAATCGCATGGGATATCATCAAGCAAATTCCATCATGCAAGGCAGTATCAAGGAAATGTGGCCTATGCCTTGAAGAAAAGTTGCTTATCCTAAGGAGACAAGGGAAAAACATTTTGAACAGACGGTCTGAACCATTTAGCAAATGCCGACATGTAACCAAACACTTCCTTTAATCTTTTGTTGCCTGTACATATGTGAATAATGAAATAATATCTGTCGGTTGCTTGATGATCACCTGAGCGCATGAAACTCAGAGTAGCCACAGCAGAATTTCGTCTTCTGTATTTACTTATCTGCTCCAGCAGTAACAGTATTGAGCACTCTATATTTTCATACCAATACTGTAACCTTTGTGGTACTCATTATTGGTGTATGTATATATGTATTGTGATTGAAAATTCAAAAGATGCATATTTTCATACAAGGAAAGCATTACATTTGTCAGATTCCAAACCTATGTTTGTGCCATACGAACATTATGAAGATGGCAATGCATTTGTGGTTTATGAATTGAATCCCACGGAAGATTCAAATTTGAAAGGATTACCCAACGAAATGAAAAAAAGCGTTGATGTTGAAATACTTTTTGATACCACGGATGGTGTTGAAATATATGTGAAAATGATATGATTAATGAATCAAGTATGTAAATTTTCAACCATGAAAACAACTTTCAAAGAATTGGCTGTATAATTTTTTTTGTATTTGAATAGAATAATGAATCGCTTTGGATATAATTGTAAAAAGAAAAGATTGAAAAATGGACAAAGGAAAGTGGCTGCTATTATTGAAAATATAAATCATCATGTTCCTGACTCTCAGTTGCCTGCAATGCGGGGTTGTCGCAGTCGTGTGGAAGTCGTGACTCCAAAACCGTTATTTCCATATTATCATAACCAAAGGACTTTGTATTGTATTAAGTTGTGAAAGAACTTGCAAACAAAACCAGTTATATATGTATTTGATTATGATCACCAGAAGACTCTATTGTATTAAGTTGTGAAAGAACTTGTGAGCAAAACAAATTGATTACTACGTTTTATATTATGTTGAATTATGATATAATTTCCTCAATATCCTGTTGAAATCAACTTCCCCATAACTCATCGCATTCAGCATTCAAATTTTGAAAACTGTGGTTGGTTCGCATTGTATTTCACAAAATTCGGAGAAGATGATCTTATGCAATGGTTGAAAACAAAAAAAGGGCAATATGGACAGATAAAAAAGAACTATGATAATCTTATAAACTATTATAGAAATAGTTTTTTCAAATATATAAATACTTGTAAAATGTTTCATGATTTCAAAATCAAAACGGAAAAAAATCGTAAATGTCCTTTCAGCCAGTTATGTAAAAACCCTCATTCATGTATGATGGTGACAGAACGATTGTGAAAGAACATTCAGACATATAACTTGATATCTTTCAAAAAATTTTATTCAATTTTATTATACACCCACAAGTGTTCATAAGGAAATATTCCTTGTCTTATTCTAGCATTTTCGGGAACATTCACTGTACTATCCAACATCAAATACGGATGTGATCTATAAGTTTCTCCAAATGCAAGTTGTAAAAGTTCCTTGATTTCCGCTGCGTTGAAACCTCTCGAACGTAATATATGCTTAATGTTTCTCTCGTCCGATTTATTGGGAAATAATACAATATAATTGGCATCGCTGAACAACATGCGAAATTTACTCAATGAATACATCAAATCTTGAATCACGAATATATAATTAATATTTTCATGGTGACATCTTCGAGTAACGATTTCTTGCACGTAATTCAATATTTTTTTTCTCGTACCCACAGCCAACATCATGTCATCCAAGACCACCAAACTGTGCTCGTTATCTTTTTTATCTTTCAATTTTTTCTTAAAACTTTTGATTTCTGTTATTTTGTTATCAGCAAAATTTTCGTCAATCACGTGACTTCTTATCTTATGAAATTTGACATTCGTTACCAGATCTCTGAAATAACGATTGGGTATATTGACATCTGCCATGTGCAAAAACAACACATTTGTCAAAATGTCCAGGATTGATATAGGAAAAGGATTTTATGAAATCCAAAATCCAAGACGTTTTTTCTGCTTGACTAGGTCCTATCATTAACATGAAAAATGGAAAATTCATACAAATACTTGCATGTTTTTTCTTGTCAAAAAGTTGTTTTCGAGCCTAAAACATAAAAGAAATCGATCAAGTTGTGTCTATATAACCCCAAGGAACAGTGACAAAATTTTCTTTTTTGATCTGTCTTTTATCAAAAGTGAACGAAAATCACTTCATGTTGTCGGGATTTTTGATAAGTAAAGTATCATCCACAGTAAATCAAGATTCGTTTATTTCATATACTTTGAGCATATCTTCCACCAAATCGTACAAATAATCGCTATTGATACGATTTTCTTTACCGCTCAATATTTTTTTTGAAACCTTTCACATGAATAATTTCTTTTCCCAAATTTGTGTAACAAGTATATCTTTTAGGTCCTGTGGAAACATATGACATATACTCATCTTTGCCTAATTCTGATTCCAAACATCCTAATTTCAAATGAGTTTCCAATAATTCATAACTGTTTTTGGAAAAATAAATAACAGAGCCAGTATCATAATATAATACACTGTTTGCAGGTAATTCGTTCAAACATTTTAGTAATTTCAAACAAGAATAACACGTCACATAACATCCCAAAGCAGTACATGTTTTGTTTATTTTGTGATTATTCTCTTCAGCGTAATAGCAATTGACACGTGCCGTTTCTGGATCCATTATATCAAAGTAAACATTATCGTAACTAGGATCGTAAATCAAATTGTATAATTCTTCTGCGCTATTGACAAATTTAACGATTGATTTATTGAAATTTTGACACAACTTACTCCATAATGAATTCAATGTCAATTTCATCACATATCTCATGGCTACATTCCGATTGTCCAGAATATCTTCCCACTTAATAAAAATTTCGAAATCATCGAGTATTTGTTGACTCAATCTCTTTTTCAATTGTTCTGATTCTTCTCCCAAATTCTTAATGCCCGAATACTTAGTCTTCAATGCATGAAATTTGGCAATATATTTTTCAAAAATTCTTTCAACATTATCATAATACAATAATTCATCAGATTCCAAAATTTTGTAATTTTGTTCCATAGCTTCGCATATTTCATGCAAGCACCAGGTCCCCTTGATGCTTCTTTCATGTTCAGGATGATCGCATTTTTTTGTATGACCTTTCAATATTGCACATTTATCACACAACACAAAAAGCAATTTTTTATTTATGCGTGTTGGCAAGACAGGAAATAAATTTTGAGGAGGTAACACTTTACATTTTAAAAATCCTGTTTTCCTTATATTTTCTTCTTTTTCAATTTCATTTTGTAAGAACGCTTGTATTTCTTTATTATTAATTAATACCGAAGGATGTCTGACAGGATATGATTTTTTGTATTGCACAGAAAGATATAATGAATTGAAATCGACATGGAATATTTTTCCAACATGAAAGCAATCTTTATATAAAATAGCTGGTGAAGTTTGCCCTCCATACAACGCATCTCTGATTTTCAAAGGATATTTATAATTAAAATCATTGTTTCTATCTTTATATTCGCATTCTTTCATAACAACCAAATTACGACAACGTTTTTTCAAATAACTCAACCTATTCATTGTCTCTGCATTTAATTTTCCGTACATTTTACTACATTTCTTATTAAATTTATTCAAATCAAAACAATCAGAACAACCGTGATAAAAACAACCCAAAAATTCATAAATCTTATCTGTTGATTTATCATATCCATCAAAGTAAAAATTACCTATTTTTTGCTCACCCGCTTTATGATATATCCATCGGAAATTGTGTGAATTTTGAATTTGATTCTTAATTTCTTTCAACCATTTCAATCCTATTTTACTTTGAATTTTATTCATTTTTCCTCCATTATAACCGCTTATTGGTTCGATTCCCAACTTGTTTTACAAATTGGTCATTTTGAAAAATATTTTCAAAGCCATTGATGAAATAGTAACCACTTTCATATTGAATGATAACTCGACTTTCATAATTTCCAACACTAGATCATGAAATTTTATCAGCGACTTCACCAAAATTTCCACGTCATTCTTACAATACTGTTGAACTTCATCCTTTAAAACGTATTCGCTTTGTTTCTTTTTTTCATACCATTTTTCAAATTTTTACAATTCTTTAGAATCCATTTTATCAATCAAAAAATATGATTTATCCGGGACATTTCCTTTGTAATTCAAATTTGTAAATTCATATGGATAATATCCTTTGGATGTTTCATCATCCAATCCCATAATTTTCACAGTGTTTTTTAAAGAGGTCTGAGTAATTAATATGCTATCCAAAACCACTGCGTTTTTATATTGAAGACTGATTATTCTAAACTCATTCATGATCACCTTTGGTATTAATTTTCGCATGCAAACCATATAACGCAATAAAAACGTGTCAAATTTCGAACCATTATGAGCATACCATCTACTTTTTGTTTGCAAATTCACTTTTTCAATAAAATAATCTGTATCTGAACCTTCGAAAAATATCCAATCATTAAATGTACAACATTGAAATTCAAGTTTACAATAATAGTCATTCATACAAATATTGCAAAATTTGTAAATGGCACAATAATAAGGCACAATAACACCCATATTACCGGGTCTGGCTTCCGCTTCAAAATCATATACATAAACATGATAATTTTGATCAGGATTTTTCGTATAAAACGGAGTATTTCCTTTTTTGTGGAAATGAAACAATTATGAACCCTCTTTCTATAACACTTACACATTTTACAATATGACTGATTGCAATTATGAAGTTTCTTTTTTCCCGTCGAATTTACATAATGAAATCTCCTACAAATCGAATAACATTTTTCATAATAAAAATAAACTTGACATGCCAACAATGCTCGTTCAAAATTACCCACTTTATTAATCTGCAAATAATGATTATATAAACATTTTTCATCATAAAAAAAACAGACCACACAAAGAACACTTGGAATCATAATTAGGTTTTGATAATTCGTGAACGTGTAGGCATTTCACACAGTGGTTACGTGTGTGACACACGTGATTCAACTGATCTTGCACTGACGTCATACATTTCACAGAGTAAGCGACTTTTCGTCCGTACAAAAACAACCCGAGATTTGTTATTATATCGAAATGATCATCTTTATGCATCAAAATCAATTTATCACTTAAGTCCATAATTTGACCATTTTTTTCTAGTGGAATCATACAATAACACTTTGTCCTGAACATTATCATTTTCAGTATAAACACACAAATGATAATCCTTTTCCCTAAGATAATTTTCATGCAACTGGTTCATGCTATATATGGGCATACCCTGTTTAACATCAACTTGACATGAATTTTCAATTTCAATCAACTGATCTTTAACGATCATTTTCAAATACCTATCAAATCCTGCCAAAATAGCTCTATACAAATCTCCTTTTTCAATCATGGACATATTTATCAACACAGCATGAGGCAAACAATTAGTATCCACATTGACATTCACAATTCCCAAATTATTAACAAAAGCTTTCTCTTTACTCCCTCTCCCTCCCAAATTCACATCATTATCGTTATTATTATTTTGTTCACGGATTAGTTTTTTCTTCTTTCTTTTATCCAAAACCAATCTGGAAACAACCATATTTCCCAACCACTGTCCATCCAAAAGAATATCATCATTACTTTGTAAATGATCGTTTAACTGTTTGGATATTCTGTCCACTGTCATGTCAGCAGCCGTGACGGTTGAAGTGGTGAACTCTCGACTCGGGAATTTGTCAAAAAATATTCTAAACAGCATGTTTTCCAATTTCAACGTATCTTTTGCAACTGTAAGTAAATGCGTGATAATTCTTCTCAAAACCAATTCTATAACCTTGTTCGAAGGAATTTCATCATCGTAACGTTCCATCATTTTTTTGATATTAAAATTATATCGAAATATTTCTGAAATCACTCCCAATTTGGAATAAATTTCGGTCCCTTAATGTTTAACATTTTCATCATCTCAATAAGTTATATTTTCCTCGTAAGGAATGTAACTTACGATTTTCTAGAGTTCGTCCTCAGTGAAAACCACTTTCTTCTGCTGCGCCTTTGTCATCTGAACCACTGGGACTTCTTCTTCTATGATTTCGAACATACATACGCCTAGCAATGCTCAATATAAAATCCAAACAAGAAGGAACTGGAATATAACTGCAATATAAAGATTTTCTCTTATCAAAATCAGAGCCGCATTCAGACTCGTCACAACCGTCAATTTCATCTATAAAATCACCATCAGCATCGAATTGTTTTACACTAAATTTAAAAAAAAAAAAAAAAAATTTAAATATTTATTCATCAATGGTCCATAATAACAAACATTTCAATACCTCACGATCATGTTACACCAACAATTACACCTATTTTTCTTACAGACATCCATGTTGCCAAACGCTGTCATTGAAATATTTTGCAAAGACAACAATGGATTATCAAAAGTCACTGCTGTTTACGAAGACGACAACGAAAATGTCGCGTTCACAAATAAAATATTAATGGAAGCCATGAAACATTATGTAAATACGTCTGGAGATCTGGTTCATGTATTTCTATATAAACCAGAAGAACTCGAATGCAGGATAGATAATTTCCTGTCAACCTTATTAAATCCTTCCGGAAGCATGATAGCCAAATTACATGCAATCGTAAAATTTATAAAAATGAACTCGGACAATTACGAAGGAATTAAAGTTTACATTTGATTTTATAGATGAAAAAAAGGATAAATAAGCAATTACCTCAAATCAGATCGACTCGCTGCAAAGATTTAACTTTAAAAAAAGCAAGGTGGAAGAAACGAACGCGACAAACGAAGCAATGCTGGATTCACTTATTAAAAAACAGGAATTTAAGGATAAAGAAATCAATGATTCCCAATGCTGGATTGGGATTATTTGCAGGAAAAAATTAATAAAAAGAGGAACCAGTTTAGGCTTATACATGGGTCGGATAATAAGAAATAAAAAAATAGACAAATATTACCCCAAAACCGGTCTCGCCCCTTATGCAATATGTGAAAGCGGAAGAGACGATGCCCAATGTATAAATGCGAGTTATTCCACAGACGGAGCTCCGCATTACGCCAACTACAAAAAATCATTAAGACACACCAACATGAACATTCAAGACGTCGGTAAAAAAAAGAAAAAATATTTACTGAAAGCATTCGCAACCAAGAACATCAATCCACACAAAGAAATATTTTATTACTATGGAAAAAATTATTGGAATTATTAAAATTATTACAAAATCAAGAAATATTGTTAATTGTTTTACTCTTCACCCCTAAAAATCACCAATTTAATCATCGTATAAAACCCATTAATCATAGTTTCACATATGAATGAAGAAGCAGATGAAAAAAAAACGTACATATAAGCCACGCATGCACAATACATAAAATAATAGCCATGTGTCAGCAAAATTGTCAAAATGCGCCAATAAAACATCAAAAACAAGAATCCCTTCAAAACCTCGTAACGCGTAGCAACATAATAAAAATATGCAAACATCATACAAACAATCACGCCACTTAAACACCCTATGATCACATGCAATAATAGTTCTGTTTGCTTTTTTTTTTTTTTCCTTTTCATCGAAGAAGGTATCAACTTGGTTCTCATAAGTAACTTGATCTGTTCTTTTTCGATTCTGGTCACGCAATTTCACCACACACCCAATTTCAAGCTTCTTCAGTTCATATATGTGATACGGTTTCAAAGGAATTTCAGGAACCAAACCATGCGGGCAATCTGGCACGTACATGCAGCATAAATATCCATTTCTGAAAGTCAAATAACATCTGTCCTTTCTTCCTTCATATTGTCGATCGGAATTCACCACAAATCCCCAACCTCCGCATGCTTTGTTCCTCTTTAACATTATAGGCGTTGTCGAACTGTACTTTCCATCCGCATTCACGATTTCCACATAAAACCAAAACATGACCAGAAACATAAAAATGTAAGCCGTAATGTTAAGCATCTAAAAAGAAAAAAATAATCAAAAATATTTTAAAAATCCCTAATGCTTTCAAACAACATCAACAAACCTTCTTTCCTTTTATCTTCAAAACAAATATCAATTAAAATTCCTTTCACATCTAACTACAAAACACTAACCAGTCTTCCTGTTTTATATTCTCATCAAACCGGATATAGCACATATTTACATAAAAAAGTGCATATATTAAATTGACTCGAACATATTAATCACTCATTAAAAACAATGGATAGTATCCATACATGTTGTGATTTACATGAACTTTTAACAAACAAATGTTTTCATTCTCTAATACACGTGGATAAATTTCAAGAATTTTGCAAGTTCATTCAAGATAACAGAGGACTGCGTATAAAAAGAAAATATGTACAAAATCCGAACAACATCGATGCCCATATGTACATCTTTCGTGGTACAGGATCAAAATATTTGTCACAAGTGGCCGATCAATACATCACTTTCCAACTGAAAAAGGAAAACAATCCTCTACCTTTATGGTATCCTGTCATATCCACAAAACTTATACAACAAACAAAATCATTGGCATATTTAGGTAAAGCATCTTTTGCAATATGTTTATTACTCTTAATTTCTTACTATGAAGCATACCTTTCTTCCACTGCCTATTCATTGAATGCTCACATGACAGAATATTTGGAAATTAGCACTTTGTTATTCATGATGCAAAACAGCAAAAATCAACATTTGCATAACATGTTAGGTCAATGTTTAAGTGTGATATCATGTTGTCATATCAACCAACACATACAAACTTTAAAAACTGACAATCCTGAAAACAGTATGACAGGATGCCATACCTCCATTATATACTCCTACTTCCCAACTCATCTTCACTTATACACAACAGAAGCTCAAGAACCAACAAAACCAACAGAATGGACTTCACCGATTTTAACTTTCTTAATGCAAATCAATCGGACAACAAGTATGAAATCCCTGACTCCTTCACCAGAAATCCCATCAATTCGAATGAACCATCAACTTCTTCATTTGCAAAACCACCTAACAACACAAACGACCAATACATCAATGAACTTGACAAAGTTCTTAAAATTCTCTACAACAGCATGTACTCAGACAAATCCTCAATTCCTTCCTCCATCCCCCTCCTCCACCCATTCCACCGAAAATAACAAACTCGAAAGATCAGTATCAACCACTTCAAACAGCGCAGATTCTGATGCCACAATCAATCCAAATGCCACTCCCATTGCTCCGTATCTATGACATAACGAAAGCAACAGAAATCCCAACAGGAATGGAACTGATGAACACATTAAAGAAAACAGAGTTTGTAACAGCATCAATCCCAACCCCAATGGAACAGATGAAAATAGTGGAAAAAAGCAAATTCATGAAACTGACGATGATGCCTTAAACAAAGAACAATTTGTAGTAACTCAAGGTATTGAACAAAACAAAAAAATAATCATCTTAGAAAACCAAATAGAAACAAACTGCTGCTTACCTGACTACATGATGAAAACTTTAATAACAGTCCCTTTCAATAACTTCACATCATATAAAAAAAAATATATTGAAATATTCAACATGTATAGTGATATTGACAAATCAACATCTAACATAATAATGTACTTTTACAAAATAAGAACAGGTATTGTACCAATAAAAGAATTAATAGATGAAGTAGAACTAAATTGCAATGAATATATCATAGTACCTGGCTACAAGAAAACATTATTTACTCTCTATCCTTTACATTTACAAAGAAAATCAAAAACTTACCTCAACGATCGCATTCAAACATGCTTTCCCAATCATATTGATCTTTCGAAGATGACTTGTCTTCTTCTTCTTCACTCAAATCATAAAAACCTTCAATGCTTGTATCGTTCTTATACATATTAAATGATTCAAAATCTTCAAAAACATGTTGTTGAATTGTAAAACCCCTCGTATTGTTCACAAAAACAAATTTCAAATATATATAAAACTCTGCTTTTGACATGAGATCACGAAATCTTATACCCACTTTAAAAAAATCATGTACATGCAAATTGCAAATTCCTTCTCTTGGAATATTAATTTTTATCTCCTTGACTCTCACACACCTCGTATAATGACGAACATACCCTCTAATATCGTAAAATCTTTTGAAATAAACATCTGCCCATTTCTTCACCATGAAATACTTATAACGATGCATGACAAACAACTCAGATGAAATGAACTTTATTCCTCAATTTCTTCATAAGACTCATGCATCATAAGAAAACTATGAATGTCACACATCAAATCATTAATTATATATTCACATCCACAATCAGCACATAAAAATCGTGTTTTATCTTCACAGCTTTGATAAACAAAACATGCTTTCAAATTTATATATGCTTGCACCAAGTCTTCAACAATACCCAATTCATCTAATATGTTTTCAAAATTTTCCACAATTTCATCTTCTTCTTCTTCTTCACTATCAGCAATCATCATATCTTATATGACATTCACAAAACCCTCCCCCACAAATAGTCATGTGTTTCAAATTCAACAACAATCCATGATTATCCTCAACATTCTCCATCCAATTCTTTTAACAAATTGAAAACCCAATAATCGGTCAACACAAAATATTCATCATCATTGAATATATCCTCACATAGTCGTGAAATGTCTTCTTTTGTAAATTGAATTCCAGGGACTCCGTCCCAAATTAACTCCACTTCTTCTTCCGAAATCTTCTTCAATATCTTGTTTGTCTTCTTTTTTTTTCAGTTTTTTTTTTTCAAAGCTGTTATGACTATCTTCCTCACATCCATCGGCCATTTCAAATTCTATTTCTTGCAAAAAAGCACCTTTATATATCATCCATCATATGAAACAGGATATACATCTGCTTGTAATTTACATTCCTTTGACACATAACTCCACTTATAATCACATCCTGTATAAATCAAATATGCATTGCCATAATCACAATCTTTAATTTTACCCAGTTTCCCAAATGTAATACTAAACGAACATTTCAAAAACACAACCCTTTTCAAACATGAAATAAAAAAATCATATAAAAACTTCATAACCATACTTGAAATTAATTAAAATTGTTCTTTATCCTTGAATTCGAAAAACAAAACTTTATAACAATCCTCCAAATCCAAACAAAACCAACATGAAAAATCATATCCAAGTTCATCCACCAAATCGTCCACATAATCCCAAAGTACCTCATGAAATATCTGATGATAAAGTAATTTTTTATACAAAATACCCATCTAGTCAGATTAGCTCAGTTGGTAGAGCGTGGTGCCTTGCTTGAGGGGTACGTACTGTCACAGGTTCGAGTCTTGCATCTGACACCAGTGGACAAAACACCTTTTTATTATTCCAATTTATTCATAAATCCATCAGAGCTGCAACCGCACGAGACCGGATGTGTCACCCCCACAATCTCATTTCCCATTCCAATTTATTCATAAATAGAGACTTCAAGTAAACGACAAATTTCTTTATTGTATACATGTTTCGGCAAAACTCATGCCATCTTCAGTACAAATGGTAATAGGATATTTACAAGCGATATTTATGTGACCTGATAAATATTACAAGCGTATGACTCATCTAATATGAATTCTCACACGTGTGTCAGAAAGATTAATTACAAGGGTGTGACTGGTTAATGGAGGAAGTGGGCGTTGAAGGCGATATGTAGAAAGTTGATGACGTGTGGTAGACAAAAACAGTCACACATCATCAACTTTCTACATATCGCCTTCAACGCCCACTTCCTCCATTAACCAGTCGCACCCTTGTAATTAATCTTTCTGACACACGTGTGAGAATTCATATTAGATGAGTCATACGCTTGTAATATTTATCAGGTCACATAAATATCGCTTGTAAATATCCTATTACCATTTGTACTGAAGATGGCATGAGTTTTGCCGAAACATGTATACAATAAAGAAATTTGTCGTTTACTTGAAGTCTCTATTAGCACTTGTGCTTCTACGATCTTATGGAATTATTCATAAATCCATCAATGCTTGTGCAAACACCTGTCAAAATGAATGTATTCTAAGCGAACGCGTACTCCAGACACCACGAGGACAAATGCAAACAAAGAATTCACAGGTGAGTTTTTACTTATTTTTCTTGTTTTCACAACCAAACGTACCCAAAAAACACCAAAGACACAATAAAACATTCGAGCACAATCACAGATCCAAAATAACGTGTTAACTTTGCTGAAAACGCTGTTCCGAGATCAGAAGTACTTGACAAAGCACTCAAGTGCCCAACTGGATGAATAGAAAACACAAAAACTTCGGTAACTCAAAAACAAAACCCCATAGCGATATAGACCTCAGAATACGAAATGTTCACTTGACTTCAAGGAATCTTTTGATACCATTTTGAGTGAAATCGGTTGAGAAACAAAAAAGTTATATGACTTTGCCCCCTCTATCAAGGTGTTTGTACTCGAATAAGCGCCGCATTCCAACTCCGAACTGACAAAATTGACAATAACTTCCAAACTGCTTGTCCAAACCCAACGATCACAAATATAATCTGAATTGCTTGACTCCAAGGAATCTTTTGATACCATTTTGAGCGAAATCGGTCCAAAAGAAAAAAGTTACAGTTGATTTACTAACAAGTAATAATATTTGTATTCAAATAAGCGCCACACTTCAACTCCGAACCGACAAAATCAACAATAACTTCCAAACCACTCATCCAAACCCAACGATCACAGATATAATCTGAATCGCTTGAATCTGAGGAATCTTTCGATACCATTCTGAGCGAAATTGGTCCAAAAGAAAAAAGTTACGGCCGATTTAGTGACGAGTAATATTTGTATTCGAATAAGCGCCGCATTTCACCGATATATTTCACAAGTCTTCTTTACAGAAACATGGGTCTCACAAAAGGCACGGCACACACTTGGATGAGGGTGATAAGAGAAGGATTCCTGGCGAAACAGAGAATGGCTCACCTGAGCAAAAAGTGGTGGAATTACCTCGGAAAGAAAGCGTATGAACAACAACATGGTCGAGGAAGAAGGCCGAAGATGAGAAGACGAATGAGAAGAAGGCGACTGTACTCTTGTCGTTAATATTTTTTTATTCTTATCATGTTGTTTGTTGATTATTATTGTTCTTATTTTCTTTTCTTTTAGAAGGGTGGTATAGTTAGTACTTATAAACGCTCCACGTAGGGAGAGTCAGAGAGGCATGCACGCACTTAGGTCCAACCCGCTCCAACGGCCCAGACATTTGACACCATCATTGATTGGTGTGGAAGCTTTAAGAGAGGTCAAAAAAACACTCCCTCTGCCCGCGGGGTCAAATCCTCTGTGTGTGTGATTGGTAAGTTCTATGAATATTATCTTCCTCAAGTTATACTACTGACATTTGTAAAAATTGGCATCCCTTTGAATTGCATGAAGAATATGTAGAAAGAATTCACAAAATGAATACAACTTATTTTGTTTTTATTTAAATAAATGGATGAAGGTGATTTTGATGATATTGAAATGAAAAATAGAAACAGCATAGCTGAAAGTATGGAAGAAGAAGAAGAGGAGGAAGAGGAGGAAACAAGTTTTGGTGGAGATGACCTATGGACTGCAAGCGGTCATAATAAATACAGAAAACCCAAGAAGAAAAACAAGGGTTGACCTTTCAAGAGAAATACCTGTGGATATAGTATGATGAGAAATACAAAAGCAATGATAAAAAATTAAGTTTAAAAAAAAAAATATTCAAAATTCGTCTTGAAAAGAAAAATGGACCAAATAATAGTATATTATTAGACAACACCGTATTTGTTAGAGACCCGAAAGGAAATGTTTCCATTGAGTTTAAAGGTAAAAAAATTGGCAATGTCAACGATAACAATGAACCAGAGTTATTTACCAGAAAAAATAAGAAATATGTTGATGAATTTAATGATTATATGAAAAAAACATTCAAAGAATATGAAAAAACTCCAAGTGTGGTAGTAGAACAAAGAATTGGTGATTTTGATGATTATGGTGATTTTGAAAGTGAAGTTATTAATTCTATCACTGATGATTCTATTTTAGAAATTGATGAAAATAACTTTAAAAAATTCATTGATAATGAACAAGGTCCATGGTGAACATTATTTGAAAGAAATGAATTAAGAGAATTCAGACATTTGGTATATTTAGAAGGTATTGATCCTAATTTATCAGAAAATGAAAAAAAAAAAAGAAGTTATACGTGGTAAAATTGATGGATTTGATAAAGAATATCGACATTGGAAAAATAAATCTGATTTAGAAACAGCTGAACCCCAAAAAATTTTATATAAAAGTTTTTCAGAAATTGCAAAACTTCAAGCAAATAAAATGAGACTATAAAATAATGAAAGACCAATTAGCAAAGAAGGAATACAGATTTTAAATGAAAATGCCGAAGAAAGTGACATTGGAAGATTAGAAAAATTTAAACAATGGGCAAAAGAAAATCTAGTAGGTTTATCAGCAGTTGATATCTCGGTGGTGGGTATAATTACAACAATTGTTATAGCTGCAAGAAATGCATTAAAACAAGATGCAAAAGCAGTTGGAAATTTAGGAAAAGCAATTGCAAATATCGGTAAAAACCTGAAGGGTGTGCTTGGCACTTTTGGTGCAGTCATTTCATCAGTTTTAAATTTTATTTCTCAAATATTATCATGGGGAGCAAAAGGTATTGCTTTTCTTGCTAAAAATCTATGGATATTAGTTATTGCAATTACTTTTTACATGAAGAATATAAGCGAGCAAAGCGAACTTGAATGAAGTGAGCAAGAATAGAAAAAAATAAATAATTTTTATATATAATAAAAAATTAATATAGTAAATGAATTATACCCAGGATATAAGAGATAAAAAATGAGTGAAATTAAAGGAAACAGAACAAGACATGTTGTAACTTTGAACCCAAATTTGTGTCTTGTTCCTGATTCATTAAAATTGTTATTTAATTTTAAAAATGCAAATACTAAATCTTGGTTTTTAAATAATTTATCAAAATTGTTAAAGAAAAGATTAGTTGTTAAACTCGCTGGAGAAATTGTTTATGATAACAGTGGAGAATCTTTACTAGAAGTTTACAAAGATTTGTGGAAACCTGAGTTTGAAAGAAATGATATGGTTGAATACGGTATAGGTAGAGAAAATCTTAGAAAATTAGTTTCAAAGGATGAGTCTGGAGCAACAAGTGGTGATGCAGAAAAAGAAGCTGATAAAGTAATGTATGATATTTATGGGACAAAGCAGCATTTAAAATTAGAAAAAATACTTTCAGATCATGGATTATATGCTCCTTATGGAATGATTAACAATTTTCAATATGTTTAACTTTTCCAAAAGCTAGTGAAATTATGAAAGCACAAAGTGGATCTTCTGTTGGTGGATATACTTTGGAAAATTTAGAATCGGAGTATGAAACAATTGAAAATCAAGATTTGGCAATTGATGTTTTATCAAACTACACCACAGGAAGATTATTATCATATAATAATGTAACTTTGATGAAAACAGTAGAATGGAACAAAGATGCAACATTACATAATGAAACCATAAATATTCCAAGAAAGAGTATGAAAGCAGTTGTGTTGTTATTTAGAAATAAAACTGTTACAGATAGTGAACAATTTGTTTATCCAGATATAACAGAAGTTAAAATATCTGTTGAAGGAGTACCAAATAGTATATATTCTCAAGGTCTACCAAAAAGACGATTTTTTTGAAGAAGCATTTAGAATATTTCACAGAGGATATAAAAACAGTGGAGCTGCCGCAAGCTATAGTGATACAGTCACGAGTATTGAAAAATTTTATAAAATTTCATTTGCATTATGTATTGATTTGAGAACATTAGATGATAACTTTGTTCATGGAACTGGTAAAAAATTAGTAAATACACAGTCTGGATTATTGTTAGAAATTAAAAAAACTACTATTTCTGCAAATGTAATGTGTTATATTTTCGTAATAAGTGATGGATTGTTAAACATTGTAAATAAAGATTTGTCATCAATTCAATTTTAAAACATCAAAGATGATAAATAACAAAAATCAAAGATTTTTGAAAATAAAAAATGAACGACAGCAAAGGTAAAAAACCATTTAATATGATCATTGTTGGAATGACAGCGTGGGGTAAAACAAAATATCTTTTAGATTTTATAGAAAATTAATTTAAAAATTATTTTGATTATATTTGTTTAATTTGTCCTACATTTGAATGGGATAAAACTTATGAAAATTGGAAATATGATAAAGATGAAGATTTATTGCAATTCCTTGTGATCAAGATAATATTGAAGATTGGTTAAAATTTATAGTTTACTTTTCAAAAGTAAAAGTTTAATCATATTGGATGATTGTGCAAGTTGAAAAAATGTTAAAAATAGATCAAGTGAGTTGGTTAAATTAGGATTTTCTGCAAGGCACTATAATGTTTCTGTTGTTGTAATTACACAACAATTGACATCTATTGCAAAACCATTTAGAGAAAATATTTCAAAATTGGTTACATTTTATAACCCAAATAAAAAAGATATGGCAACAATAATTCAAGAATATTTAGACCTATGGTCTGCAAGCGGTGTAAGTGACTGCAAAGAATTGGATAAAATTTTAGAAACATTAAAAACAAAAAAATATTCAAGATTAGAAATTAATTTAATTTTTCCATTTGACTATAAAATAAATGAGTGAAAATAGTGAACACAGCAGAGCTGAAGGTGTAGAAGTTCCTTTAATATCTTCAGCAACCACAGTGAAGCTGGCACGAATTGTGAACCACATAAAAAAGAAGAAGTAATGAAAAAACACAAAGAATTGATAAGATTGTCTGATGATGGTGAAATTAGTCAATTGGTGCAAAATTTTAAAAAAGCAAGTGATAAAGTTATATTAAAAATTCATGCTGAATATGAAGTAAAACAAGCAGAAAAAGCAAATGCATTTTTAATAGATTTACTAATTAGTAAATTTGCAGATTTATTAGGTGGATTAGATGCAATTGAAAGCAGTGAAGAATTGGAAAAGGAACTGGTAAATGATAAATTATTAAAAAGAGATGTAAAATCTGTAGTTGAAAAACTAAGTCCATATTTATCATACTTGGGAATATTATCCAGTGGAGTTACAGTCGGAAAACATGTTATTAAAAAAACAATCAAAAAACGGTAGTGAGCGAAGCTAACAAGTTTGTGAAAAAGATAAGAAAATTAATTTTGTAATTATATATTTTTATTACAAAATTACTGTGGAGTATCTGAGGTTTCATTAACCGAAGGTCTCAGCACCAAAGGTGCACCCACGCTTTGCTTTGTGTCTTTTATAGCTAATTTATCCATAAGTGTATTTATTATTTTATCTTTTTCTTTGGAGGTGTTTTTTGTTGATTCTTTATTTTCTAAAGATTTTAACAATTTTAAATGATTATTATTTTCTGAAAATTGAATTTCATGTATATTATTTTTTCCAAATTTCATTCCAATATCAAGACATGCTCCGATTCTAAAACCACTTTTTTTAATTTTTCTAAAATTTATTTGTGGATACTCATGAATATTTAAATCTAAATTTGTACCCTTGTCTGAAGTCTCAATTTGTTTGTCTTGGTTGCTTCGCTTTTTTGATTTTGAATTTCCCATATTTTATTTTGTTAATTTTTAAATTATGTTTGAACAATAGATGGTATTTATAATATGTTTTATTTCTTGTTTTAAAATTACAAGTCTTACATTTATATTTTTAAAGCATAGACAATTAATTTATTTTGATAGTAAAAATAATTATTAAATTTTCTTTTTAAATTTATCTGAAAAATCATCATAATTATTATTATTTTCTCTTATTCTTTTAAAAAATTCTTTATAAGTTTATAAAATATGCACATTTCTACAAATATTATTTTTATCTTTATTAAAAACTTCTCCATTGATGTAAATAATTTTATCACATTTTTCATCACAAATTTTATACATTTCTTTTAATTATTTAAATTTTACCTAAAATCAGATAAAATGTTTTGGAATGTTTTGTCGGTGTTTCCCCTGAAACAATTTATCAGCGAAGCTGTTTGAAAAATTTTGTTAAAATTTTAAAATGTTTTTATTCATTTTTATGAAATATGTTAGAGGCTGTAAATTAGGGGAAAATGGCAAACATTTTGAAAATTTAATTAAAGTGTTAATTGTCAATCAAATTCCCAAAAATTATGATGTAATTAAAGGATATTACGTAAAATTTGATTGAAAGTTATCAAATGTGACATCATCACTTTGGAATTCATGAAATGTGGGAATTCCCCTGAGACACTTGAAAAATTTTGAACAATTTTCAAAATGTGTTTGAAATGTGTGCTGAAATGTTCTGGAATGTTTTGTCGGTGATTCCCCTGTGACACTTTGAAAAATTTTTAACAATTTTCGAAATGTGTGCTTGTGTTAGAGGCTGTAAACTGGGGAAAAATGGCAAACATATTCAAAAATTTTAATTAATGTGTCAATCAAATTCCCTAATGTAATGAATAATTAATTAGTATTACATAAAATTTAATGACAGGGATTAAATGATGAAGTCATCAAAATGAAATTCATAAAATTAGGGAATTCCCCTGAGACACTGAAAAATTTTGAACAATTTTCAAAATGTGTTTTAAATGTGTGCTTGAATCCCCATGTAAATTGAGGAAGGTACAGCCCTGGCTCAATTTACAGATACAGTGTTGGATAACATGGATAAAGGAAACCTAATGGGAGCAGTTTTCCTGGATATTTCAAAGGCCTTTGACACTGTAAGCCATGACATCTTCATTTGTAAATTAGTGGGAATGGGTGTATCTAACTCATCTGTTAATTGGTTTAAGTCCTATCTCTTGAACCGTATGCAAGCCACCGTTGTGAACAAAAGTCAATCAAATTTTGAGCCATTAGAAGTTGGAGTATCCCAAGGCAGTATTTTGGGGCCTCTACTTTTTCTTGTTTATATAAATGATATAACGAAGGTCTGTGAAAAGTTCAATGTTACACTCTACGCCGATGATACCATTCTATATTGTTCTGCTAAATCAGCTCAACAACTTCAAGACAATCGAAATGGTTCACCAGGAATCGATTAACACTCAATCCATCTAAATGTAAATTCATCATCTTTGGTAGTCCTGCAAAGTTGGCTAAGCTAAATGATGTTGACCTCTGTATTAACAACTATACCCTGGATCATGTAACATCTTACAAGTATCTTGGTGTTGTTTTGAGTCAATCACTAACATGGGCTGATCATATTGAAATGCTATCAAATAAAATTGCCCAGCGTATTGGCCTCATCAGGAGAATTAAACATTTATTATCTGTTCATGCTCAAATAACCCTAGCAAATTGCTTGGTAATTCCACTCTTCGACAACACTGATTTTGTTTGGGGCGACAAAAACAACCTAGTTTTAATGAACCAAATCCAAACAATACATAACTGTATGGCTAAAGTCATTTTGGACTTACAGCCGAGATCCTCTGCCACTGAAGCTTTGTGATCTCTGAATTGGTATCCTTTGGTTGTCTGCAGAAAATTCCATCATTGTATTATGATGCACAAGTGCTTGAATGGGGGATTAGATTTCGACTTTAATTTTAAATATATCTCCGATGTACATAGCTATAACAAACGTAATAAACAGAACTTATATCTTCACAAAGTGAACAGAAATTACGGTAAACTTAATTTTACCTATCAGGGAGCCACAGATTGGAATATTTTCCCTCCAGAGATGCATAATATTACTGATTTTAGATTTTTTAAACTGAAATTAAGAAAACTCTTATTTGTCTGACTTACATTTTAATACTGAATGTTTAAATCTTAATTTTAATTTTAAATTTTAATATTGCATGCTGCATGTTTTTTTTTTTATGTAGTATATTCTCTGTATTTTAATCTAATTAGTTGTACATATTTTGTATTTTAATTCAGGGCCCCGCTGAAAATCACTATTCTGTGAGTTGGGCACCCTGACAAAATATTGTCTTAATAATAATAATTAATAATAATAATATTACAGACTACTCATAGTTATCACATCAAGGAACAAAGACCTTCTTAATTAGGCTTAAAATTTTAGAATTCCTTGTACCTTTCACATTATCCCTATAAAAGGCCACATCATACTCATTTTTATGATCTGTACAAATGGTTGCACTGCTAACTGATGAAACAGCACTGTTTGATAATGATATGATAACCATCTGTGGAGCTGAAGAAACAGCTATATGTGATGGATTGCCTAACTTAGAGGTAACCATAATGGTGAATGAAGAAATATTGTCAAGTGAGTTAGATGGGTCAGACTTAGCAACAATGATAGATGATAAAGCAGTTTTAATAGGAGTGTCTGTTTTTTTTTTTTTATTACATTTCCAGTTCTAGTAGAGGGCAAGAATGACAGTTTTGATTGAACACTGCAACTTTTTTAGATTTGGGCAAGGAAGAAGTTATCAACTTCCTTTTCTTTATTTCAGCACTACAGATGAATGCTACATAATGGTTATGTTTAAATGCGACAGAAGGAAGTATTTGTTCATAGAAAAACAGTATACTTAGATCATCAAAAATTGGTTTGACAGGAGGATGAGGTTCAATTTTTTGATTGAATAACAAGCCCCATTTGAGAAGATTAGAATTAAAATCAGGGCAGTGTGAAAAAATATTTCTGCAAGTGACTGTTGGCAAAGCCAGCAAACATATAAACCCACACTGTTTCTCATCTTCGGTGTACAATGGCTTCTGCCCAAACTAATTCGTCTAAGGATAAGTCAGTTTCAGTAGCTTCAAAGGCTACAGGCATACCAACCATACTAGACACTGACTGAAAAGGGTTGTTCCTATGGGTGTCATAGATATAACAGAAACAAGGATGCACACAGTAACAATCAGCATGCAAGAAAAGCTCTGTTGACATTATGAGTCTCAGATCACCAATCAGTGTATCGTCACCAACAAGGAGCAAAGACATTGAACTGTAAAGTTCATTGACAGGATCAATAAGGAATTTGATGCCAGATTCAAGCAGTTTGAGGTAATCTCTAACATCTTGAATCTGGTTAAAGACTCCATGCAAACATCAGTGACTAACCCTTAGTGGATTCATCAACTACAGCACTACTTTAGCCACATCTTTACAGCAGCTCTTCAGCTTGAACTTTGTGATATGTAGGAAACTCTACCAGCACAAGAACTGGAATCTCCCTTGGAAGTGTTCAACATCACCAACAGCTGGAGAGAGTTTCCTATCACTTGGTGAGCTTGCTATAACTGTTTCGACTATCTTTGGTTGTACTTATCTTTGTGAATCTGTGTTCTCACACACGAATCACATAAAAAATCAGCAAAGAATATGTCTGCCTAACAATTATGATCTATTAGAAATCATAATTTATGATCAATTATGATCCAGAGATCTATTAAGAGTGGCTAATCATGGTGAAATAACTCAAAATAAATTCAGTGCTATCATGGCAACCAAAACTGTTCCACACTTTCCACTGACCTATTTGCCTTAGACTTTGAATTAGATGTATGGTCCCTGAACAGACCTTTTTGTTTGTATTACTTTTAAGATTACCATCATTTTTTTATAACAAAGTTGCATAATAAGGCATTGTTCAAAAAATTCATATCTAATTTTGTAGAAATTAAACTGATGATGAACTTACAATAATAAATACTGCATCATATCATATCTGGTTCTCAGAAAAAAAAAAAAAAACACATTTGAGCAGGCTGGGTCTAAGAGGTACATCAGGTTGATGTAACTTTGTTGGCCATTAGGGTTTCAAAGATGCCAGTCATTGATTATGAAGTTCAAGTGCATACTGACAATGTTAAAAAAAACACCTTCAAGAAGAGTGTTCACATATCCAGATGGGTGGAAGATGTCGGCATCAATATGCTTTTAGACATGGGTTCTGCAGTAACTCTCATCCATTAATGGTTATTGGATAAAGTTTATAGGGGTAAACAGATGTCCAATGCAAGGGAAAGAGTAATTTCAGCCAATGGGAATCCTAGGAACATGTAAGGTTAGAACACATCTGGGAGTTATCGATGCTTATTCTGTCTTGGTGGCAAATGATGCTACTCAGGATTGCTTAACAGGCATTGATTTCTCAGCCAAGCAAGAATGTCTTAATGGGTTGTAGGCGGGAAGGAATGGTGATCTGTGGTCGGGTTACCTTGGCAGAAATGGTTACAGTGGCAGCTGGACATGCAACGATCATGTTAGCAAATGTAGCGGCAGTTGGTAATGACATCACTGGTAATACATAGCCCAGACCAGGATTTGTTTCTAAGCACTCAGTCCTGGTGGCCCAAGTAGCAGCCAAGCCATGAGATTACCAAGTGCCTGTCAGGTTATTGAACTTTTCTCCATATGCAGTGGTATTGTACCAGAATACCACCCTTGGGATGTTCACTTAGGTGGATGACAAGAATTCTATAAAGTCAAACACTGAGGTTTTCCAGGTCAAGTCAGTTTGTGGGAACCAAAAGTCATCAAAGTCGTCCAAAACGAAACTCGCATGGTTATTCAATTGAGATGGAGCTGTAAACAAATCACAGAAGTCCCAATTAGAGTAACTTTTAAACACATTTGAGTACATTGTTTCCAAGGATTCTTCAGACTTAGGATAAACAAATCAAGTTAGACAACACATTCTGATGGGTGATGCAGTGCCTATCAAGCAGTCCTCCCAGTAAGTTTTATTCCATCAGAAGGATGAGATGGAAAAGAACTTGAAATCCATTCTGGATGATGAGGTGGTGCAACCTTCAAGTCCCTGGACCTCATTGGTAGTACTTGTGAAAATGAAAGATGGCAGTACCAGATTTTGCATTGATTACTGATGCCTTAACATCATGACACAAAAAGTCACCTATCTGCTACTGAGGATAGACTACACTTGATCTTGCTAGTGGTCATTAACAAGTAGAAGTTGAACCACATGACCAGGAGAAAACAGCCTTTGCAACACCTCACGGACTGTTTGAATTTTGTTTTATGCCATTTGGGTTGACAGGTGCACTGAGCACGTTCCAAAGATTGATGGAATCTGTGTTAGCTGGCCTGCAGTGGTCAACATGTTTCGTCTACTTAGATGATATCATAATCTTTAGTACAACCTTAGGAACACCTTGGGTGTTTAAGGGAAGTTTTTGTCAGGCTTGATGATGTGGGATTGAAAGTCAAAATGTAGAAATGCAAACTGTTTCAGAAGGTTGTACCATTCTTGGCTCATGTCATCTCTAATGAGGGGGTTGCTACTAACCTGAGTAAAGTGGATGCCATGACCCAATGGCCAGTACCACTTAACAAGACTCGGTTGTGCAGTTTCATTGGGTTTGCTTCTTACTACCGACGATTCATTAAGAACTTTGCAGCAATTGCTACACCATGGCACACTGTACTGACTGTTGTAAATATATGGATGGGTTGTCCAGACGACCACCAGAGCCTGTATATGTCATCCCTAAAGTTTCTGTGGTGGTGCTGTTGATAAGAACCTGGAGGAACCATGGTGCTTGAAATGGACACCCACCAAATTGAGATCCCTACAGTTGGCTGACCCTGTCATTCTGTGCAAAACTTTGCTCTTGGCACACTGCACTCACAAATATCATGATAGTTTTTCTAATTGAATATTTATTAGACTTACACACTCGTTATACCAGGGGGTGTTTGGACGAAGAACGATGGTCTGAGATTTCACTGGAGCCAATATGTCCATGGTATCACGCAAGACGTTATCATACCTGTCAACCAGCAACTCCAGGGGGAGATCACTGCCATCTGCTAGCAGGTTTGATGAGATGATCATCTTATTAAAGGCCACAAAATCAAAGTTCCTGAGCCTGTGGCTAACAACAGAGTTTCATTCATTGAGCGGTTTCTGAAGATTCAGCTGAAAGCAAATAGCTTTGTGGTCAGAAATTAACTGCTCCATTACAACAAGTTAATTGAATTTCAAAGCCCCTGCATCCTTCCTAGAAATAACAAGGTCTAAAATATGACCACTCCTATGGGTGGGAACAGCCACATGTTGTTTCAGGTTAAACAACTCCAATAAACTGCCAAACTGTGCCACATATCTGTCAGCCGTATCATCCATGTGGTAGTTAAAGTCGCCGATGATCGGCAGCTCCTCTGGGCAAACAACAACTTCTTCCGACAGACTAGAAAACTCCTCAAAAAACAAGCAAATTGCAGCCCTAGTCTCCGGCAGACGATACACTACCGAAGCTTGGATAGATTTACAATTTATAAATGTAATGTGCATACATTCAAATGATCTAAAAGAATGCTGGCACATTCATGTCTTAGTACAAAAGCCTTGTTTGTAGAGAAGTCCCACACCTCCACCAGTCCCCGCCGGTCTTGGAGTGTGAACAAAATGGTAACCACTTGGGCAGAGCTCTCCAATAGTAACCTCATCTCCCTTCAGATTCAACCATGTTTCCGTGATGCCCAACAAATCAACTGTATGATCAACAACAAAATCTTTGATAACCAGAGTGTTGTTGCGAACTGATCTAGCATTTAACAGGCACAAAGTAAATTTCTTGCAGAACCGCAAATTGGGAACTTGGCTAACACGGTTAAGAGAGTGAAGATTATTTAAATTGGCACTCATATAGGAACAATTATAATCACACCGACATATGCTTGTGGTGTTGTGAAAAGGCAATTGGTTGACATTTGGTAGTGCTGGGTGATACCGGGTACTTGGTATTTGATACCAGTGATACCTGCCAACGTGGTGTCGGTATCGACTACTGACTTGGTATCGTGTGATACTTGAGCCCTTTATTTGAGAGAAATATATGTATACTTCTATTTTTTTACAATGATTTTTTTGCTAAAAATAATATCCAGCAAAATGTTCAAACAGTTGAGAGACGGAGGTTGAACAGTATCCAAATGTGTGGGCCTGGCGACATTTTATGTTGCTTACATAAAGTAAACCCTTAAACATTTAATTTTTTCTGCTGATGCAAAGTTGCCGTGTCACCACTCTGAACAAGCTAAAAAGTAAAAAAGGTGCCAAATTAAATAAACATGCATGAACACATGTTGAGCTACTTGAGTGTTGACAACTTTAATAACTGTGTTATGTATTATTCATCATTGTTCTGACTAATTAGTGTTGGTGATGAAAAGAAGCGCTGTTTGGAGATATTTCGAGCAAGACAAAGAATGTGATCCAAGCAAAGCCTCGTGCAGTATTTGTGGGGAGGTTTTCAGTTGTTCCAACAACACATCAAATCTATTTAAACACTTGAAATGTAAACATACAGCAGAATACAAAATGGCCAATGCTGAGAGGGAGGAACAGCAAAGTCAAAGCAAGCAAAGCACTAATAAGAAAGCTAAAACTCAAATGACCATACAATCATCAATAGAATGTAAAATACCTTATTCTACTTCTTGTGAACGGGTGAGAAGCTTAATGGAGTCGCTAATTGGCATGATCGCAAAGGTAAAATAATATTTTTCTATTTTTCGTCACATTCCTATATAATATTATTGCTTTTTATCGTATAAACATCTAGTTATTTTTATTATGATTCATATAAACGCTGCCATTATTGACACATTTCTAGGACATGCAGCCTCTTTCATTTGTTGAAAATGCAGGTTTTCAGGAATTTGTCAAGAAACTGGATCCACAGTATCAAATCCCAAGTCGTTCTACAATCACAAGGTCGTTGCTTCCAAAAGAGTACAAGATGTTAAAGGCTGCTTTAAAAGCTGATTTAAGTAAAGTGAAGCATGTTGCATTGATAACAGATCTGTGGACTTCAAACCAAACATTGAGTTATCTTTCCCTGACTTGCCACTACATCAATGAAGAAATGCAACTGTGTTCAAAAGTTCTTGACACCCTGCATGTACAGAAGACTCATACTGCCCCAAACCTTGCAGAAGAGCTGAGGGAGGTTGCAGAAACATGGGATATTTCTGGGAAGATCTGCTGCATTATCACAGATAATGCTGCAGACATTGTGGCTGCTGTTAACTTGCTTGGTTGGCATTGTTTACCTTGCTTTGCCCACACACTCAACCTCATTGTACAGGATTCTTTAAAATCTGGCATTGAAGTATCCAGTCTTCAAAAGAAATGTAAGGATGTTGTAAGCTTTTTTCATCGCAGCACCAATGCAACTGAGAAATTGTTGTCTCTCCAATCTCAAACCAGCCCAGAAGCAAAAGCTTTGAAACTAAAGCAGGATGTTGAACATGTTGGAAATCTACTTTCTACGTGATGGAAAGATTGGTTAATCTATGTGAAGTTGTAACAACTACACTGTGCCTACTTGGAAGGCATGATCTATGTCTTAGTAATTCCTATCTTGACCTAATGAAAGAAGTAGTTTCTACCTTGAAACCATTTGAAACAGCAACACGTGAAATGTCAAGCAATTCATTTATCTCTGTGTCAAAGATTATTCCTTTAGTTTACTTACTACAGGACAAAGTCAAGAGTGTCAATCCAACTGCAGCAGTGAACGAGTTTGATGCACCTGCAGGTATGCTTGAAGCAGAATTGAAGAATCAGATGAGAAGAAGATTTTCCCAAATAGAGTCCAACTTTGTTCTTTCTGCATCAACCATTTTAGACCCACGCTTCAAGAAGGTTGCTTTTTGCAGCCCAGACACTTCTGAACAAACCATTGATCGCATTTCACATGAAGTTGGTGGTCTAATCCCTGCAGAAACAACCACACAAGACCAACTGAGTGATTCCACACAGAATGGAGAATCTGCGACCAATAGCGATTTATGGGGTAGCTTTGATAAGAAAGTTACTGAAGCATCTGCACATCTTACTGGATCGGTGGAATCTGCTGTTGAAGTACAGAGATATGTACAGGAGAAGAATCTTCCTTGACATGATGATCCCTTGAAATGGTGGAAACAGCAAACAGTTCATTACCCAAACTTGTCCCAGTATTTGACAAAGTTTCTAAGTATTCCAGCAACATCTGTACCTTCTGAACGTCTTTTTTCTAAGGCAGGTGAACTTGTTTCAAAGAAAAGATCAAGCCTCAAGCCTTCAAATATTAACATGCTTTTGTTTTTGAACAAGAACATTTAAAGACAAGACATTTCAGTAAGCCACCAGTGACATTAGCTGTGTAAAATACTTTTTGTAATTCATATTGATGGACAAACGTTACTGTTCTAATGTTAGAGTTTTGTATGAAAAGGGGGGTTATAATCGTGGTTATAATATGTAGTAAAGCTTGGTATCGAAATTCTAGATACTAAAAATTTTGGTATCAAAAGTCCAATTTTAAACAAATTTTACTATTGAAAATGGTATCGGTATCGGCCGATACTAATGATGTAGTAGTTGGTATCGGTATTGAATTAGAAATCCTGGTATCGCCCAGCACTAACATTTGGCGCAATTGGTAAGACTGCTGACCAGGTAGACAATGCAGTGCAGCACCCACGAGAACAATGAGTTGAGATGGTTGACTGGTCATCATTATTTGTAGGCCCAGGATTCAATTTAAACACCAAGTCGCCTTCCAGTATGCAATGAAATGTCGCAGATGAATTTGAGTAATACACACACGGGCATTTGACACGCTTGAATTTCTGTACAAAAGTTAAAATAGCAACTTGAATGCTTGAATAGATTCTTTGCATCATTCCGATTCTGCCGGTATGACAATAGTTTGCGATGCAAGGAATCCGCCCAATTGTTTGTAGAATAAGCAGTAGAAAATTCATATAGATATATACATAGATATAGGTATAGACATAGATAGACATACATAGACACATAGATATATATAGAGGACTTTATTTGAAAATGGTAATTCCTTCAATTTTACAGAATTGCTTTCCAAGGAAGCCATTTTAAAAAGAAGGAAAAATAAATAAATAAATAAATAAATAAATAAATAAATAAACAAAAATAAAAATAAAAAAATTTAAAAGGTCAAAAACTTAAATTAATATATCTATGTACATATATAACTGCTTACTAACTATTTACAAACTATTTGCAAACAATCTACATATCAAAATCATAAGATTTTATAGAGTTTTTGAAAATGTTTAAAGAGGATGCAGATTTTATCGATGAAGGTAAATTATTCCATAATACTGAACCACTGTATGCTAAACTGCATTTTGAGTATTCAGTTTGAGGTAATGGAATTTTAAGATTTACATTTGAATTTCTCAAATTGTAACCATGAGTCTCATTGACAAACAAAAACAATTCTTTTAAGTGATCAGGAGCATTACCATTTACAATTTTATACATCATACTGCCTTTTGTTTGGTTTCTCCTGGAATCTAGGTTACACCAGTATAATGAGTTAAGAATGGTGGTTGACCTAATATCATAACTTGATCGAGTTATAATATGAGCAGCTCTATTTTGGAGTTTTTGAAGCTTGCTCTTTAAGACAGTGCCACAATTTCCCTATATAAGACAACAGTAATCTAAATGGGGGGATATGAGTGCATTGTATACTTCGATCAGATTAGCTAATGGAAGGAGATCTCGTAATTGACGAAGCATCCTCAAACCCTTTAGAACTTTTGGAACAATTATTTCATTCGCATGAGTACCCCAAAGAAGTTTGTAATCTACCATAACACCTAGCAACTTAGATTTTGTGACTCTTTTAATAGCTTCATTATCAAGTTTAATTTTAGGATCCTTTGTGAACTGATTAAGTCAATAATTAGAAGCTATTGCAATAAACTCTGTTTTTGTAGAATTAGCAGATGGTTTATTTGCACAGAGCCATCTATGCAGATTTTTAAGATCATAATTTAAAATATTTTCCAGATCATCTACAGTTTTAGTTGGCCGGCCGGGCTGGCAAAATATTTCGTCCGATGGCATTTTTTTGTTAGAAGCTGGTAACCACGATAGATGAACTCGAATATGCTTAGTTTTAAAGGTTTGGGGGGTTACCACGCAAAAATCGGATTTTTTGTACCAAAATTTTAGTGTTTTTTAGACAATAATATAGCCTGCATCGGCAGGTGTGAAATCTACATTTTTACAACTTTTTGTTGCTATGCAACAAATAAGCAATTTTCATTGGCTCTCGCTAATAAGCCGTGATCTCTTATTGGTCAAGTGAAACGGAAGTTCATACTAATGTGGACATGACATTGTAAACAAAGACGTGTGAACGTAACGCCGCATAACGAAGCATGAAAATCCTTTTTATAGGTATGTTATGACCCAAAAAACACATATTTTTTTAAATGTCTATGTCTACCTTGAAGTTTAAGGATTCTTGCATCCCTGTGCATTACATGAGCATATAGGAGTGCATCGCTGACTAGTTTTGTAGCATTTACAAGCGCCCGTATTGCACTTCTTTGTACATCCACAAGATATTAAGTTTACACATGATGATGGTATAGATGGCTTTGTTGTCCACACAATCTTTAATCTTTGTTCATGTACCTTCCAACCAATTGTTTCAAATGGTAAACCTACTGTTTGCCAACTTAAATTTGCCTGGAGCCAAACTTTAGCTTGTTGGTTAGCACGGGCGATGTGCAAGTTCAATGCATCTTCTGTCGGGGGAAGCTTTTCGAGGTCTTTGCTTCCCTTTTCAAATAGGTCAATTCTACATTTATTTACTCCAGCTTTTGGATCTTGGGCAGAGTAAAGTTGACAGACAAACTCCTCAATTTCATTACTTGGACCGTCTCTGCCAAGACCATTAATTAAATGAGGGAATTCCTCGAAGACTTTCCAACATTTTCGCTTTCCAAAACCAGTGAAAGAGGAGGTTGTATCACATCCTGTTAAAGCATGAAACCCTAAAATATTATTAGTAATAGGTGCAGGTAGACGCTCAGTAATCGTATGAACAGGATAACATTTTCTTTGTCTTGAAGTTCCTGCAATCATCCATGTTTGAACATCTTCAATCGTACCTAGAAAATGAACTAGCAGTAACAAAACATCTTAGTCCCTACAATGTACAAGGAGTTTATTAAAACCCTTTAAAATTGCATCACATGCATGCAAAATAATACGTGTATCTGCTTCCTCGTGGTTACATTTAAGGTGTGTTAGATTTCCCAAAGATGTTGAACATGCCTTTGTTGTTTCTTTATATCCACCACTTGTGACCAACTCACAATTTGCTAAGAGCTCATGACCATGTTGCATGAGATATTCACTCAAGAAATTGGCCAAGTCAGCTTTGTTTTCTGGCAAGGCGATAAAGTTTCCCCAGACTTGTGGAAGTGGCAAATCCTCTCGATCAATAACCATACGTATTGGCCTTTTCTTGGTGTTTCGTTTTGCTCGGGCAGCAGCTTTCATCAAGTTTTCCATATAGGTATCAAATAGTACATCAATTCGTTTAACGCTTTCATCCAATTCTTTTGCCACAGCTCTCAAGAACACACCTCCATAATCCTGGGAGGTTTTGCAATTCTGTGGTTTACCCAGAGCTTGAATGAGTGCATGTCCATCAATTATTATACATGTCTTATCTGAATCTTCCTGATATGGGATACTATGTAGAACTTCAATATCACCCATCAATATGTCAGTCATATCTACCTTGGTTGTAGAATTCATGTCTCCATTAATTTTTGCTAAGGATAAAGGCAAACTGGCAAGTTCATGTTGTAGAATTTCATCCATCTTGATTTGTTGGCCTGCCATTGAAGCTGTGAGGAGACGCTGCAGTAACTTTCTGTCTGCTTTTATCACTTTTTGTTCATTTTGTTTTACTAGAACTGTTGTTTGGTACAAAGTCTTGAATGTCTTACTGTTGTTCTTCTTAAGTGAATTAAAGAATGGGACTTCTTTCTTAATGAACCAGCTTGTCACATGTTTGGATACCAATTGTCTTCCTAGATTCTCTGCAGAAAGCATGTCTTGCTGAATTTCACTTGTGGCAACATCATTTGTGGCTATAGAAGTTAGTTGAAGACTGGGACTAATTAACTCCTTTTCTTGGTTATCAGCATCTTGTAAAATGACAGGTGCACCCTTTTCTGATGTAGGCAACTTGAAGACATCAAATTGCATGAATTGCTTCTTCAAATGTTCAACTATATATTTGTCAAACTTCTTTCTAGATGGCTGAGCTTCTTTTCTAGTTGATATCTATTCATCATTGCTTTCTTCCAAGTCCAACATTACTCTTGTCAAATGTGAAACCAAAGAGCGCTCAGCCCAGGTGATGCAAAACTTGTCTCTTGCTGTATCATTTCTTGTTATTCCAATAATTCCACTTGATATCTTGCATACTTTATTTTGCCACTCAGTTGCTTGGTCACTTGGAACTTGATTAAATCTTCCATTCCTATGCTTTACAACAAAATTACCAGCCATGAATTCTTTAAATAATTCTGGATGTGATGTTTCCAAACCTTTCATTTCAGCCAAATAGACAGGCCCCCATCGAGCATAATTAGTATGGTCGTATATTGTCATCCAGGGCAACATTGCAGCAAATGAATTCAGATGAAGGAGCCAATCACCATCTCGATTTGCTCTGATAAAGTTTAGCAAAATTTCCACCATCTTCATATAGGTTTGCCACACAACAAAGTTTGGACAATCAACAAAATTCTTATTGAACTCCTCAGTCATCTCTACAATATTTCCTTGGTCAAGTGCTTCCATGACATCACTAACTGATCTCTGTATACCATCATTATCTGGTGTGCTTGCACTAAATTCCTCAACAATACCTATCACCTTGGTTGATAAATTAAGAGTTTTTCCAGCTTCGTTGCACCATGAACTAAAAAAATTCCAGTAAATTTGCCACAATGCTTCATATGTCAACATGTGCCCTCGAACAGCTCTGTAATATGCTTTTCCTTCCATCATAGCATCAGTACTACCCTCTGCAAATGCCCCTGCTTCTACCCATACATCAACCAGACCAGTGTTCTCCATGTGTTGTCCAATGGCTTTCAGGAAATTAAACAAAATATGAAGGTGCCCCATGACCAAAACAACATCTTGGTATCTCTCTTGATCTGCCCAGACAAGTTCTTTAGCTCTGCTGTAAAGTGGCTGATCCATAGTAATGACTGTGTATGGTTGTCCAAGTTTTGATGTGATTTCAACAAAGCGATTAATTACAGTTGTGACAGTGTTGTTGTCATCTGCTGGTGCTTGGAGAATAGGAAGCATTCCAGGTGTTGTAACAGGGGGGTCACTTAAACTAATTGTCTCATTGAATGCTGGCCATGCAGCAATAGCTTCCTCTGTATCATACATTCGTGCTAGCAGCCATGTCAGGTCTTTTAGTTTTGATTCCCTCTGTTCCTCATTAACTTCAAACCAGTTCTCTGGGGTGATTTTCACACCAACAGGAAAGATTGGACTTGGTCTCTCTTTTGGAAGAATGGCAGAATCCAGTTTGTGAAGAGGTGCCAGCATGTCAGGAGTCAAGGTTCATGCTCTTCCAATCTTTGGATAATCTTTTCCTGGCCGCAGATTGCTTGGTCCCTGCTACCATAACATCATCTGGGTGCAGTGAAATGTGTTCTGACCATCAATGGTTGCTTCTAATACAGCAATGTTATCACAAGAAGCCAGAATAACACGACCAGGTGCATATGGTGAAAGTTCATAGGGAATGTAAACATTACCATTCTTCTCATACGTACCCAGAATGTCTGCTGCTATTGTTGTGTCTATCCTTCTAATTGTATCCATTCCAATTATATGACCAGCAGTATGAAATATATCCACAAGTTTTTCTGATCTAGTTGCTTGATGCAGTGTTAAACTTAGCCCTATATGTTTTGGAGTAAGTTTTTTCTTTCCTGATGCTAAATATATAATATCTTGCACAATATTACATGTATTATTATGCAATTTGTCTGCCAGTACCTGTTCATTGTCCAAGACATCAGTACCTCCAAGTAGTATTGATATGAATAAGTATAAACACTTAGGCATTATTTGTCTAACATGATCACTATCTATACCACCCCACCCAGAATTGTGACCTTCAGTATTTTCTAACTCATTTCTAATATGCAATGCACTATGGACTAGCTGTTGTAAAATATTATCCTGGAGAGGTCGTATTACATCACTTTCCTCATCTTCCAATGTAGTTGAGAGCTGCTGTGCCAGTGCCAGTTGTGATTTTGAACTTGGGTAAATCAGCAGATGAGATTGGGGGTTCACTGGTCTCACAAAACTTGCTTGCTTACCCAAAATTTTTTTCACATCATCATAAAAGGAGTTCTTTCTTGATTGGTACTTTTGAGGAACATCCACATTTTCCATTGAGCAAGACTTAACATATTGAGACCAGACACATCCCATGTCATATACGTGGCCCTCAGCAAGCCCAATTACAATATTGCTACATAACTTCTCCAGGCATGGATCCTGAACATCTAATTTACTGGCTTGTGTCATTTTCCTTTGAAAGTTAACCCACCACTTTAAATGGTATTTTCCTTCAGATGCTACAAGATCACTAATGTTGGACAGTCTTACTTGTATAATAAAGTCAGACTGGGCTAAACCAATTATTTTTCTCGAAAGTTCCATTGTCGATACGTTATGCGTACTCTTAACATTCTTGTCCTGGCAAAACATACACAAATTCCAATCAATAGCATGTTCTCGACTACTGCGCCTCGATGGTTTGGCTTGTTGTTTTCCAGTAGATGTTTCTCCCACGGTAAGCTTGGTAGTATTTCCGTGTTTTTTTTCTAAGTCGTTCAAGTTTTCCTTTGTCTGTAAAGTTACTGTAGCACTTGTGATGGTATTTAAACTGAGGAATATCTTGTCCACGTTCTGGAAGGATTCTACCGATTATCGAACTTGATGCTATGTCATTGAATCTCTGCCGTTCTCTCGCCGCCTCAATAATGCGATTTTTTCCCTCATCAGACGAATTGGGTAAATCTCCTTTGCCCCCGCAGAACAAACAGTTTTTATAATTAGCCTCTTGACCTTTTTGTCTTTTTAAATAAGTAACTGGGAGTAAATTACCCTTACGTTTTGAACCAGATGGATCCATGTTAACAATCAATCGAAAACTACTATTAAAAAAAGATTGTAAGAAAATATCTAAAACAATATAACGAAAACTAATTTCTAAACAAGTACACTACCCAAGTTAGGATTAAAAAGATAAAAAATATAAAATACAATACGATAACTGTGGTAAGTCTTGCTACTTTAGATAAGTTTTTTTGGGTATATTTTTTTGGTTTTAATAAAAAATTTTATACAAACTTGGTTTCCTTTGAGTCTTCTTCTTTATCTTGATATTGGTGTACTTTTCTGCTTGAAAAACTTTGTTCACACTTGAATAATTCGCTCTGAACACAGCACAAAGTCCTTCTCTGTTTGTATTCAAAGATTTATGACACCGTCGTCACAGCAACAGCATTTGTTGTTTACAATCTCGCTTGTTGATTGGCTAAATAATTTCCCAACAGCCAATGAACGTCCACCTCAGGGTAAACAGTCTCGGAGGAAAGCCCAGATAGACATTCGATGAGTAGAATAGCCTGCGAATGGGCTGTTCGCAAAAATCACGAGAAAACATCGATTTTTTTAGTTTAAAACTCAAAAGCAAGCGTGGTAACCCCCCAAAACGTTAATACTAAAGACTAAACTAAACTTCTAGCGTGGTTACCAGCTTCTAACAAAAAAATGCCATCGGACTTTTTTTGAAGCGTTTTTTGCCAGCCCGGCCGGCCGACTATTTCAGCAGAAGCTGTAATTTGTGTATCATCTGCATACATACCAGGAATGGTAGATGTCAAACAGTTTGGAAGGTCATTGATGTATGATAAAAACAATAGTGGACCTAAGATGGATCCCTGAGGAACTCCTGTAGTAATAGGTTTGAGTTTGGACTGAACACTATTGACCATACAACACTGATGCCTGTCATCTAGGTATGAAGAAAACCATTCTAACAAAGTGTTATTGATTCCATACAAACTCAATTTTTTTAACAGAATTGTATGGCGAACAGTGTCAAAAGCTTTACTTAAGTCAATGAGAACTACTCCATTAATGTAGCCACAATCAATATTTTTATACCGATTTTCAGTAGTTTGTAAGAGAGCAGTGACGGTGGAGTTCCCCGACCTAAACCCCGATTGAAACTTACTTAGAATGTTATTTTCATTCAAGTACTTATATACTTGATTGAAAATAAGTTTTTCAAAAACTTTAGCTACAACTGGCAGCACAGAGATAGATCGATAGTTATTTGGACCATCCTTGGCATTACCCTTATAAGCCGGAAAGACCTTTGCATTTTTCCACCAAAAAGGGAAAATTTCTGTTAGGATTGATTGATTAAATATAATGCTTAGAGGACCACTTATAACTGGAGCAGCAAGTCGCAGAATCTTGTCCGAAATCTTATGAAGACCAGAAGCTTTGCTAACAGACAGTGTAGAAAGCATATGCTGAATAACTGGACAGGCAATTGTAGAAAATTCAGAACATGAATTGCTTTCCTTAACAAAATTCTATGGCAAGATGGAAGTGTGTGTGGGATATTTTCACTGATCTTACTACCTACTTTTGAAAAATTATCATTAAATATTTTAGATATTGAATGTGAATCAGTGACAACATTTTCACCAACATTTAGCTCCACCACCCTAGTGACCTTTGACTTGCGACTTAAAAGAGTATTAATTGCTCTCCAGGTATGCCAGCTGCTTTGGCTGTCATAATTTATTTCTTTTGTAAGATAATTTATTTTAGCTTTTTTAATTGCAGCATTAATCTGATTTCTTGCACGTTTGTATGCTTCAAATGTGGACCTTGATTTTTTTTAAATTATCTCTTTTGTACATCAATTTCTTAATTTCAGGAGTAAGCCAAGGTGAAGATTTATTTCTTACTCTCTTCCTTTTTAAGGGAGCATGAACATCTAATATCTTTATAATTATATTCTCCCAAACATGAACCATATCATTAGGATCCTCATTGTTCTAGGAGGTCCCATTGAGCATTTTGAAGGTCAAAGACAAACCATTGTGGATCAAAGTTTTTCATGTTTCGACTTTCAATATATTTTGGTTCACTGTTAATTGTTTGAAATTTCCTGACACCATATCCTAAGTAATGGTCACTTATACAGGTTTTAATAACACCTGTTTCAACCATGTTTTGAGGCTCATTGCTAAGCAAGTGATCGATCAGGGTTTTAGATCGGTCTGTCACTCTAGTATAGTCTGCGATCAACTGAGTAAATTGATGAGCCTCATAAAGAAACTTTGTAGGGGCACATAATGGATCAATTGAAGTTTCTGAAATATCACAATTTATATCTCCCACTATCAAAGTTTCTTTACCCTCAGTGTCCACAGCTTTAAGGAAGTCTTCAAACTCTCTAAAAGCACTGACTGAAGATTGCGGTGGTCTACACCAAGTGGCAACAATAATTGGCCTGACTTTTGGCTTGGAAATTTCAATTACTAACATTTCCAAATTAGTATGCACTATGTCACCGTGTAATTTATAGTTAATATGATCTTTAATATACAATGCAACTCCACCCCCATGACCAGTGTTGTGATCTGATCTAACCAGAGTATATTGGTTTATATTAACAAGTCCACTGTCCACACTTTGATCAAGTTTGGTTTCATTGATAGCAAGAATATCAAATTCATATTCTGCTATCAGAATCCTCATCTGATCAATGTGAGACAGCAGATGACCAAATTTAAAGCCCTTCACTACTTTGGATTTGACATTGTAATTATGAATACTATGAGAGGATGGGGTTGTGTCACTGTGTGTATTTGTGGTGTCATTGGAACAATTTGACCATCATTGATGATTAACAATAAAATTTGTAAAGTTGCTACCTATGACAGCAATGCCTTTACTGTTGAAATGAAGCTTGTGACCATTAAGGGCAGATTAATTGATGTTGTTGTGCATTGTTTGAGACCTATCTGATTGATTGCAATATCGCTTGGTAATCTTGGTAATCTCACTAACCTTTGATGTCAGCCCACTGACATCATACCTCTGGGTAATGCTAGAGATGGTAATGGCGACACCTGGGTAATTACTCTCAGTCAACCTTACCAAATCCAAGAGTTTGTCTGCTACTGCTCGCGGAGATTTGTCCTTCAGATCATTTGTGCCAACATGAAGAATTATATTGGCCAGTTTAGGAACCTCATCCAAAACAGGCTTCATGTAATGGTGCATATCCTTCACCCTAGCACCTGGAAACGAACAAACAATCACCTTTGACCCAGTTGACTTGCTCATCTGATAACTGTTTAGTCTTTTCACAATTGAGTCCCCAAGTATGACTGTTGTCGTCTGTTTATTTTGCTGGTCACTTTGGGAACTTTGGTTGTCATTTACTTTGCCATCAGGAGCAGTTACACTTTGCGGCTTTTTGTTTCTCTTGCTATTCTTCTTCTTGGTTTTCTAGCCCAAGACCTGGTAGCCTCCATTTTCCTTGTTGCTGCTACTTGTTGACTCTGTCATGTCAGTGGTACTTCAGATTGCTGCTGGATTTGATGACGTACTGCTTGACCCTTGTAGTAGCTCGATTGTTGTTAACAGGCTAGCATTTTCATTTTCAAGATCACTGTTTCGCTTCATAAGCATTTTGTTCTGTTCAGTGATGAGCACCAGTTGATTTTGTAGGCGATCGATTTCTGATTTAATGATTGTGTCTTCTCCATTTACATTTGTTGGGGTTAAGCAATCGACTCTTTTTGAAACCTCTTTATAGCTGTTTTTTCAGGGCATCTCTTTCTTTGACCAGTTGGTCAACAACTATGGCCAAGGGACAGTCGCTGGGCCTTTCGATTTCTTCATTTTCAGCGAGGCAGATGACACTTGCCACGCTATCCTCATCATCTTGATCTTTGGCTCCTTCTTAGATGGCATTATTGTTTACGGCCACCACATGGTCGGTCTCTACTTGATGTATTAGGTCAAATAGCTTGACTTTAGCTGGCTGTTTGTCTTTGCCTTGGATGACCACTGTTTTCATCATCTCATAAAGCTTGAAGGTTAGGCCAGAAGACTTACATGAGAACATTTTATGAGCGAGATCTTCTGACTGTAACAAGCATGATGTTGATGTCACGGTGCTCTTATTTTTCGTTGATTTTTCAAATACCAGGAAAATTAATTCTCGTAGTTCTTCTTTGGCTCCTGACCAGACGAACTTAGGTTTAGATCCATCAACGTATTTCAGTTGTTTAATACGGGAAATTAGTTTTCCATCAAGAGACACAGAGACTCTATCTTTTGCACATGCATCCACCATATTGAGAGACAATAGATATATATAGATATATAGATACAGATGGATGGATAGATACAGACAGATGGATAGATACAGATGGATGGATAGATAGATTTCATTTTGACACGGTAGTTCTGTCAGAAGTAAAAATTACATCAATTTCTAAATCTGTTCTACCTAGAAGCCGTGTGTAAAAACTAACTATATTTACATTTTTTTTTTAATCATGATGTATAAAGATATGCACAATATTTACAGAGTATTTACAACATTAGTCTTGCAATGTTGTTGTCAATGCGAAAGAACTCGTACTTTCTTTTTAAATTTTGTGAGGTTCTCGTCTGCTTTAATGAGTTAGTTAAGGAGTTCCACAGCATGGATCCTGATACTGCAAAGCTGTCATGATATGTTTTAGTTTGAACTTTTGGTATTTGGAAATCACAGTCGGATGCTCTGAGGTTGTAGACACTTGATCCATACTGTTTTTCAAACATATCATTCAAATATGATGGAGCATGTCCATTTACAATTTTGTGTATCATGACAGCTTTTTGGTATTTCCTGTTGTGAGCTAGTGTAGACCATCCTAGATCAGAGAAAATTTCACTAGTGTGGCGTGTATATGGCCTGCTTGTAATTATATGAGCTGCACAGTTTTGCAACTCTTGGAGTTTATCTGAAAGTGTTTGGTCTACACTATCCCACACAGCAAAGCAATACTTGAAGTGAGGCTCTACAACAGCATAGTATATGTTGGTCAGTAATTGTTGGTTAACAAATGGCTTGGCTTTCTTTAAGGCTCGTAAACCAGTTTTAACTTTCTTTATTACATTTCTTACATGGTATTTCCATGTCAAATTTTCATCAATTGTGACACAGACATTTTACTTTGTCAGCTTGTTTTAGTGTTGTTCCATTAATAGATAAATTTAGGGTATCATTAAGAGTTGCCAATCTTTGTCGTGATCCAATTAGCATATATTCTGTTTTAACCAAATTTAGTGAAAGCTTGTTTTCACTAAGCCATTCTACGACCCTATTTATATCCATCTCTAATATTGTCTTGATTTCAGGTATACTAGATCCAGATGAGGTTAGATTTGTGTCATCTGCATACATCCTAGTAGAGCTAAAATTAACACAATTGGGTAAATCATTGATATAAATTAAAAATAGTAATGGCCGTAGAATAGTTCCTTGTGGGATGGATGCCACAAGTAAGCTGCTCTGGGTCAGACAGTGTGCCATTTACTAGGCACATTTGAGTGCGGTTGGTTAGGTATGATTCAAGCCAGCTAATTACTTGAGTAGATAGTGGATAGATAGATAGATAGATAGGTAGATAGACGGGTAAATAGATAGGTAGATATACTGTATATATATGTAGATATATATGTGTATGTAGATATATGTGTGTATGTAGATATATATGTGTATGTAGATATGTGTGTGTATGTAGATATATATGTATATTTTTATATATATATACATATATCCACTGATATATGTATATATATATATGTAGGATTAGAAGCGGATATATATACATATATCCGCTTCTAATCCGCTGATTAAGTACCTTGGCGTGGTGGATTAGCTTGTGTGTTCCTATGACCCGGAGAGCTAAGCTGGTGGGAGCAAGTCTCCTGGTAGGTTTAACCAAGCCAGACAGGTTGAAGGGTAGGAACCAGACAAAATCTTAATCAACTAGAGGAGTAAACCTCAATGACAATAAATCCAGGAGAGGACGGCAGCTCTTCTGTGGCACTGATAGAGAAATACCGACAGACAGATATTTTGCCTATTTGTGTTTTGATCGATGGCGGATGATGAATGACATTGTCAAACACAATGGCATGGATCAACCATTTCTCATTAGTAGAAAACTGCGGTTACTAGTAGGAGTTGCGACCACTAGTACTGAATTGTTCTTTTTCTGAAAGTGTGAAAGCAATTGAAAAACAACATGACTAGCAGTTTTACAACTTCTTCATACCACATCGCTCGTCACGTGCGTTACCAAGGAGCGCATCCCCCAGTAGGATGTCATGCTGGGATCGAAAAGAATGCTACTGACCAAAACATTTCGAAGAATTGCCGGCTTTTTAAGTGTAGAAAGACTACTCTTCTTTCAACCTTCAACTGTCGCACTTTGTGCTCGATTGGAAGGACAGGTGAACTAACTGCACTAGCTCAAGAACAGAACATTGATGTCATATGTATCCAAGAACATCGGATCTTCCATGATGACATTGAGTCGAAGTTCCATGACATGAAG
>JASJOG010000193.1:22500-167500 GCA_030142905.1 Heliopora coerulea | reverse complement strand
GCCATTTTGTAGGTTGAGGGTGATGTCGAGGAAGTTAACAATTTTTGGGTTGGCTGTGGCTGTAATCTTGAGCTCGAATTTTGAGCCCACCCATACAAACATTGCTGCAACAACCAGACGAAATCATTCTGTGACCATGAGTACTCGAACAAGACCGTTTTATCAAACTACGTGTGGGGATTAAAGAATGAAGGAAAGGACTTTACAGTTAACTGGTCTATTTTAAAATGTGCAAAAGGATATGAAAGTGGAACAAAGCTATGTAACCTTTGTCTCGAAGAGAAGTTGTTTATTATGAAAGCCGACAAAAAGAACCTACTGAATGAGCGAACTGAAATATTCTCAACATGCCGACACAGGAATAAATTCCTCATTAACAAAATTAACACGCCCTGTTGACGCATGATGTATAAAAGAATAACTAAACCAGCATCTGGACAGTTGTCTGATGATCGTCCAAAGAGATGTGAAACTCTGAGTAACAAACCAGATTTT
Source organism: Heliopora coerulea (assembly GCA_030142905.1). Taxonomy (NCBI): domain Eukaryota; kingdom Metazoa; phylum Cnidaria; class Anthozoa; order Scleralcyonacea; family Helioporidae; genus Heliopora; species Heliopora coerulea. The sequence goes on along the minus strand of JASJOG010000193.1, from coordinate 167,005 downwards.
TAAGCTTATTTGTTAGATATATAGATATATAGATGTAGACAGATATACATGCAGATAGGTGCAGATATGCAGGTTGGTGTAGATATGTAGAGATATAGGTATATAGATATATAGATTGATCAATTGATCGATTTTTATTTAAGCACGGTAATTCTATTTGAAATAAAATTACAAAGGAATTTTAGCTCTGGTCTACCTAGAAGCCGTGTGAATAATATGACGTATTTACATTTTTTTTAATGAACATATTTACATATATACAAAGGACTAATTACAGTTGTTTTTAATGTCGTCAATGCAAAAGTTGCAGTTCTGGATATCTCGCTTGAATTTGTTTAAATCCTTTTCATTTCTTAGTGAACTCGGTAATGAATTCCACAAGATTGATCCTGAGACTGCAAAGCTGTTTCTGTAGGTTTTAGTTCTTATTTTTGGTATCTGGAGATTATTATCAGATCTGAGGTTATAAACATTTGTCCCAATTTGTTTGTCAAACATTTCACTTAGATAGGATGGAGTTTGGCCATTTCCAACCTTATGCATCATAATTGCTTTTTGGCATTTTCTATTATGATCCAGAGTAGACCATTTTATGTTTAAAAAGACATCACAAGTATGGATAGAATATGGTGCCCTAGTTATGATGTGGGCTGCACGGTTTTGTAATTTTTGGAGCTTATCAATAAGTGTTTTATCAATACTATACCAAACAACAGAACAATAACTGAAATGTGGTTCAACAATAGCATTCTAAACCATTGTTAGCAGCTCCTGGTTAAGAAAAGACTTGGCTTTCTTCATAATTCGTAAGGTTTTTATTTTGCTAATAATATTTTAATGTGTCTTTTCCAATTTAAATTTTTGTCAATTGTAAGACCCAGACATTTGACGTCCCTAGCTTGTTTCAAATCTATTCCATTAATTGATAAATTTAGTTGGTTTGATAAGCTGGCTATTCTTTGCCAGGAACCAATTATCGTGTACTCAGTCTTGATGACATTCAGTGTCAGTTTCTTGACACAAAGCCAGTCTACTACACATTCAATGTCTTTATCAAGCATAGATTTAATTTCTGAAATAGAAGAACCAGAAGCAGTTAGGTTTGTGTCATCTGCATACATTCTGGTTGAACTGCATTTAACACAATTAGGGAGGTCATTGATATAAATCAGGAATAGTAATGGCCCCAGGATAGTACCTTGGGGGACACCAAATAAAAGTTGTTCTGGATCTGAGAGATTTCCATTTCCCATGCACATCTGCACTCGATCATTGAGATAAGATTTAAACCAGTCAACTGTAGACTGACTTAGGCCAAGGTATTGTAATTTCTTTATAAGAATAGCGTGATCAACGGTATTGAAGGTCTTTTTCAGATCTGAGAATAAGACACCATTTAAGTGTTTTCTATGTTGAAACACCGTTCATTAGTTAAATCTAGCATGGCTGTGGTGGTAGAAAATAACAATCGGAAACCAGACTGTCTGGGATTTATCAAATTGTTTATGGTTACATAGTCATCTAGTTGGTCATACACAATTTTTTCAAAGATACGTGCAACCACTGAGATGACTGAAATTGGTCAGTAGTTGTTTACATCACAGTGGTCACCCACTTTGAAAATCAGTGTGACCCTAGCAATTTTCCAGTCATTTGGCAAAACCTTTGTTTCAAGTGATAGATTGAATATAGCACTCAAGGATTTGTAAATATATGGTGCTGATGATTTTAGAATTTTGTTTGAAATTTTATCGATTCCTACAGCTTTTCTATCTTTACTGGTTTTTAGTAATTTCAAGACAGTAGTAGGCAGGATTTTTTTAAAGTTAAAAGTGGAATTAGCTTTTAGATAATCTTCAAGTGTTTTACTACTGTTTGGTTGCAGTATCTCTGATGCAACTTTGTACCAACCTTAACAAAATGGGTGTTAAAAGAATTTGCAATAGTCTTGGTGTCGGTAATGCTTTCAGATGAAGTAAGGTTAATTTTTAGCAGTCTGTAAAATGCGGGGACCGGCACATTTTAGCAACACATTTCAAATTTTGGTAAATTTTTCAAAGTGTCACAGGGAAGTTCCCTTTTTATCCTGATGATGATGCGTTTTGCTTTGCTTACTCCACTTTCGATTGCTTCCAGGAATTTGATAATGTTACCAAGAATTTCAACACATTTTAGAAATTGGTCAAAATTTTTAAAGTGTCGAAGGGAAATCCCCCAACACAGCAGGCTGATAAATTCCAAACATACCTAATCTCTCTAACAACTAGAACAGCTTGACCAGCACGTGATATCATAACTTTAATACCAAGAAAAAATTCCAACACATTTAATCATAATATTCTATGGCAACACCTCATGGCATCATAGTTTTTTTAGTTGAAAAGTTCCAAACAAACCCCACTCTGGGGGAGAATTGTCACAATTGTTCAATTATGCAATTTTCAAAGATATTAACTTGATACAAATATAAGATAAGATAAAAGTATTTAATCAGAATAAATGTTACTTGAGTATGAATAATTAAGATTGATTGAACCATATAAGTAATAAGAATCACTTCACACATGGTCGTTCATTCTTGTACGGGTTTTTGCTCGGACGGGTTTGTCTTCTGGTTGTCTTCAGCTTCTCTCGTTTTTGGATCACATTGTGTTGGTGTTGTATATTTCTTCTAGAAGATTCATCGTTGATCAATTTTTTAAATTCTTCCAAGGCACATATATGACTTGTAACAATTGAATGCTTGGCTGCTAAATCCACTTGATGTAAATTAGAAATCTCTTCGGAATAATTAAACGTGAATGATTCATGTCCTGCCATATGACTTTCAATCATATATATCTGGTCCTGAATACGTTGACAAACACTTTCGTACCTTCGAGTCAGTTCTTCTAAACCAGGCATCTTGGCTTGTTTTGCCACAAATGAAACCAACTGGTTTCTTTTTTGGTTTTTCATTGGTTGAGAATAGTCATATGATTATCATATGATAAAATTATGACCTTATTTGGAAAAAATTTGTGTAAACATGTTTTGGCAGCTGCAACTGTTTTTAATATATATGATTCAGACACTCCAGTTTTGACATCCTGACCGTGAAATGTGGGGGAAATCCCTCATCAACAAGCTGGGAATTACCTTATTTTTGTCACAACTTTAAACAAACAACCTAGCTGATAAAGTATTTTATGGTTTAAATCCAAATATATTCTCATAAGTGTCAATCATTTCATTCATGTAATGTCCATATGCTAATGTATTTATTTTATTTTCAAGTATTATTCTTTTATCATCTTTTGCTGACAATGCAATTTTTTCTACACTTTCAGTATACAATTCATGATTTCAATGTCTTATTAAATTAATTTTTCTAATTTGTTCTTCACTAAATAAACAATCTTTATAATTTTGAAATATTATATTTTTTTCAATAACATTTTTCTTAACACCTTTACATCTTTTTGACTCCATTCCACTTTCACACATTTTATAAGAATATCATTTTGCTCTGAGCCCTACAAATTCTTCTATTTGTTTACTGCCGCACTCATCTTTCATCATTCCAATTACTTTTTTGTTTAAACCAGTTTTAATCCCACTTTCATGATTCTCAGGATAATTACTTGTGTCAAACATTTTCTCAACATCTGTGGATATATCTTTATAAAAATCTCCAGTTCGAATTTCATACATTAAACTGTCAGTATCTGTGAAAAGCAACTGCATATTTTCTCCATATTATGGTTTAATATAATTATAATGAAAATCATACATTAAAGTCTTTGATAAATCCAATATACTCATCCCCAAATATATAGATTTATCTAGCTTAACTTTTTTCTTATGCATATGCACGGCAATTAAATTTTCAGAAAATATTGTTCTTTTGTCAAAATTAGTTTTTGAAAATAATTTTAATGCTTTTTTCTCATTACCACAAAGTTGTATATCAACTCTGTTTCTAACATTCTCCATAGTTTTTCCAAACACAGAATTATTCATAAGTTTGAAAAAGTCTTTTTCAAATTAATTTTTTGCTTCTGCTCTCAGTTTTGTGTTTAAATCAATATATTTTTTCATAAAATCTTCTTCAAGAAATTTAATACCTTTATGAATTTTTGTGATTTTTAATCCTAATTTTTCATATAATTTCAAGTTTTCATTATGTAAAACATATTTTTCTTTATTATTCAAATTTGGAATTAATTTTTCCACGCTTTCAACTTTTAATCTTTCTCGTGCCAGCAGATATTCATTATGTAAATCATGCAACTCTTCAGGATATTTTAAGTCAACTTCTAATATACAAGGAAATTTTTCCCAATTTTGTAATTCTTTCTCATTCATCCATTTAAAATCTCTCACAGGAAGTTTTTTACTCATAGCCCACCCATAAAGATTATTTGCATCTAAATAAGCAAGATATACATTCTCTTTATCAGGATTATACCTTAAGCTCATATAAGGATTATTAGCTTTTGAATATCTCTTTGTAATAGTGGAAATTCCCCCTCTAATTCCATTTTCTACCATAAGATACATTTGAGGATCAGATAATAATTCCAACTCAATTTTTATCATTTTTAACATTGCATCCCACGCAAGTCCTGGAGAAGTATAATACCAAGCGGGGTCTAGTTTATAATTTTCCTTACAAACTTTTCTAAAATTTTCAAAAACATCTGCTAACAATATCACATCAGTTTTCAAATTCAAGTCTCAATATCCTCTCATATCTTTAATATTAAATTTTTTCCAAACATTTTAAGTGTTTATAATCCTCTTCTGTTATATTTTCATCATTTAATTTTGAATAAAATTCTTCAATATTAGGTATCTTTTCTTCATTTAATTTTTCAATACTATCGAACCAATTATATGGAAACACACCTTTTCTAGTTAATAATTCTCTTTCTTCTTCATTTCTGTAAAATTTTTTCAAAATATTTAATTCATTTTTATCTAAATTTTTAACCAAATTTCATAAACTACTTTGCATAAATTTAAAACTGTCAATAAATCTAATTTGTTTTTTAACATTAATCATTTCTTTGATTTTATACTTTATTTCACCATTCTCTTCTCTAACTTCCTCATATTCGATAATATTTTCTTTACATCTACTTTTAAATTGTTTTTCTGTGATTATTTTTTTTAGATTCGAATTTATCAACAATAATCTCTTTTGTAAAACTAATATATTTCTTTTCAGTGTTGGGTATACAATTAATTTCACCATCTGAAATTCCAAGATTTTTAATAAACAAATTAGTCATAATTTTGTAAATTATGAAATATAACTGGAACAAATTCAGGTTTTTTCATTTTTGAATTACAACTACAACAAGCAGCTCTAAATATCATCTTTTTTTGAAATTTAAATTGTTCGTGTATTTTTTTAATGTTATTTTCTAAACTTTGTACAAATTTAGCTAAAACGATTTTGCTGACTTCGTTCTTTTTAGTGTATTTTACTAATTTTGGTTTAAATAAATTATCATTAAAACATTTTATCAAATAGCAATATCAGTAGTAAGAAAATGACGGATCCTGGGACAAATCACATCAACCTCAAAAAAACACCCAAAATTTTTCTAAGTGTCGATAATGAGATGCAAATGAGAAAATCCTCAACGCTGATTGGTTAATATTGTTAAATTATTCATAGGATCCTAGGACAAATCATATCAACATCAAAAAAAACACTAAAAATTTTTCTAAGTGTCACAGGGGAATCCCCTTTTCTGGAAAATGATAACATTTTCTATCAACCTCAAAAAAACATGTGAAATTTTTCCAAGTGTCACAGGGGAATCCCCTTTTTTGGAAAATGTGTCATTTTCAAAAAAAAAAAAAAAAAAGTTATCAAATTTTATTCTTCATCTTTTTTTTCATCTGTGTTGTTTGTAAATTTCTTTTTTACAACATGTTTTCCAACTGTGATTCTGCCAGATAACAATCCAAGATATGGAAGAAATGGTGTCACCTTTTCAACCAAATTTTTTACATCTCTTCTCAGCAATTTATCTTTTGTCAAATCCTTTTCTAATTCATCACTGCTTTCTATTGCTTCCAAACCGCCAAGAAGATCTGAAAACTAGCTGATAAGTAAATCAGTTAAAAATGCATTTGCTTTTTCTGCTTGTTCTCTCTCATATTCTGCATAGATTTTTAACACTTGTTTTCCAGAAGCTTTTTTCAATCCAGCGACAGATTGCGGAATTTCCCCATCTTCTGATAATTGTAACAATTTATTTCTTTTTCTTGCAATTTCTTCTTCTGCGGATATATTATTTGAATGTTTTGGGGTTGTTGGAATTTCTTCATTGCCATCTTTATTCATTTATTAAATGCGTAAAAGGAAAAACTAAATTAATTTCAAGATTTGAATATCTTTTTTCTTTCAAAGTATGAAGAATTTTCTTTTCCTCTTCTTTTGAAATATTTCCAAGATATTCCTCCATAATGATTTTCATATCTTTTTTATTCGGATTATAAAATGTAACCAATTTACTTATGTTTTCTCTAAATGGTTTTGCAATAGATGTCAATTGTTGCATAATGACAACAACAGAAAGATTAAAATGTCTTGCGGAAAATCCCAACTTAACCAATTCACTGGTTCTTCTTTTAACACATTTTCCACTAGCACAGTCATCTAAAATAATCAAACTTTTGCTTCCTTTTGCAAAGTCAACAATATATTTTAACCATTTTTCTACTTCATCTTGATCACAAGGAATAGCAAAAAAATCATCATCATAATAATATTTCCAATTTTCCCAAGTTGTATTCCATTCAAAAGTAGGGCAAATGAGAAAAATAGATTCAAAACATCCAAAATATTCTCTTTCTAAAAAATCTAAAAGAAATTTTGTTTTTCCGCAAGCAGTCATTCCAACAATAATCATATTGAATGGTTTACAATTATTCACACAATTTTTTTTTTTTTTTTTTTAATTTTTTGCTTTACGAGAAATATTTTGTAAGTCCAATTTTTCAACTTTGGGTGTTTTTTCTTTTATTGTAGTTATTTTCTCCATTTATTATAAGGGATATTTTTTTTTTAAATCTCTATTGACAATATTCAGTAATCCATCAGAGAAAACAAATATATGACATTTTACATTTGCAGTTATAGCAGTTTTCTTATTTTCTAATAATATTCCAGATTGTGTATTGACTAATTTTTTACCATCTCCATAGACAAAATCATCATTTATGGTTCTCAAATCAATACATAATGCAAAAGCATCTTTGTAAAACTTTTCAAGACTCATAATAGATTCACAACTTTCATATCCACAGTGAAAAATTCTGAGTGCTTCTTTGAAAAATCTACTTTTTAGTATACCCTGTGAATATATACTATTTGGAACTCCTTCGACACTAATTTTCACTTCTGTGATATTCGGATATACATATTCTTCAGAATCTGTCAAAGTTTTATTTTTAAACAGCAAAACAACCGCCTTCATACTTTTCCTTGGGATGTTAATTGTTTCATTATGCAAGGTAGCATCTTTATCCCATTCCACAGTTTTCATTAAAGTGACATGATTAAATGATAAACTTCTACCTTGTGAATAATGTGATAAGACTTCCTCAGCTAAATCTAGGTTTTCAATAGTTTCATATTCCAATTCTAAATTTTCCAAAGAATAACCAGCAACACTTTGACCACTTTGTGCAATCATAATTTCACTTGCTTTTGGTAAAGTTATAATATATTGAAAATTGTTAATCATTCCATAAGGAGAATATAATCCATGAGTAGAAAATATTTTTTCCAATTTCAAACACTGTTTTGTTCCAAAAATATCAAACATACATTTATCAGATTCTTTTTGTGTATTACCACTTGAAGCACCACTGCTATCTTTTGATATTAGTTTTCTAACATTTTTATTACCAATACCATATTCAATCATATCTGATCTTTCATATGGTGGTTTCCAAAGATCTTTGTAAACTTCCAAAATAGATTCTCCTGTATTATCATAAACAATTTCACCAGCAAATTTTATAACCAATCTTCTTTTCAACAATTTTGACAAATTATTTAAAAACCAAGATTTTGTATTTTTATTTTTGAAATTAAATAACAATCGAAGAGAGTCTGGAACAAGACACAAATTTGGATTCAATTTAGGAATATCAATATAAATATCTTCTTCAGGATTTGCTGAATTTGGATTCAAAGTAACAACGTGTCTCACTCTGTTTCCTTTGATTTCACTCATCCTGGATATAATGTATAAACTCTGCTTGTCATTTATTTATATATATATATAAAAAAATTTTTTTTGTTTATATTCATTGTATAAAAATAAAGTAATTGCTATAACTAACATCCATATATTTTTAGAAAGAAAAGCAATACCTTTACTTCCCCATGCTAATATATTTCCAATTAAATTTAACAGAGAAGAAATGACTGCTCCAAAATTTTACCTATATTTGCAATTGCTTTCCCACCTGATTTCAAAGCATTTCTTGCTCCTATTATAATTGTTGTTAAAATTCCTGCAACAGAAATTGCAACTGCAGATAGACCTAAAAGATTCTCTTTTGACCATTTTTTAAATTTTTCAAATCTTCCCAAATCAGATTCTTCAATTTCTTGTTGAATTATAGAAACTGTTTCTTCTTCTTCAGGTCTCAAATCTGATTCAAGACGTAATTTGTCAGCCACTAATCTTGTTGTTTTTTTCAGCATCTTTATACCATTTTTCCTTTTTCTCATCGGTTTCGAGCAAAGCTTTTTGTCTCCAGTGATCAGCTTGTATTTCAAGAAAATCAATCTTCTCTTCTGTTGTCTCTCCTTTAGGATTCAAAACTCCATTTAATTCTCTCACATCTTGTTCATCCATTTCTTCAGTTTCTTTCATGTTTTCTTGAAGATCTTCAATACTATCATTCAATCTTTCAATAGAATTATTTACAACCGATTCTTTGAAAAAATTTCTTTCAAAAGGATCCCATTCATAATTATCCCAATCCAATTCTTCATCAATAACGCTATCTAAAGTTTTTTTATACACTTCTATAGCGTCTTTAAGACGATTTTCAAATTCATCGACATATTTTTTATTCCATTTTGCATAACCTTTCCATTTTCCTTCAATAATTTTTCCAACTTGTTTTCCTCTAAATGAAACATTAATGTAATAATTTTTTTGATTTTTCATAAATTCAGTTTCATCTAATAATATTTTTGAATTTTCACCATCTTTTTTATTGATATTTATTTTTAAAAATTCTTGAAAATCTCTTTTTGAATTTGTAGTTATTCATCTTTTCATATTTCCAGCATCTTTTTTTAATTTTGATAATGTTTCAACTCTATTAAATTTAATTTTTGGAGATCCTTCATCAAAGTTTTCGGGATAATCTCCAATATCCCAAGGGTCGTCATCACTGTCTAACTTTGTTTCTGCTTCTTGAAATTCTTCATCATCTTCTTCTCTATTTCTATTTTTAATTTCAATGTCATCAAAACTACCTTCTGCCATTTATTTATACTTTTTTCCAACAAAAGATAATTCATTCTCATAAAATTTTCCAAGAATTTCTTCTCCTTCTAAATCTTCTATTTTATACACGGTGGGATCACCAAAAAACACCTCAACAATTCTAAAAATTTCTTTTGTAAAATTTGCTTCATATCCTTTTGCAAAAATGTTTTTATATCTAGAAATTCTAACCATGTCTCCACTTTTGAATTTTGGAGGAGTGTCACCAACAGGTGTCCCAAAAAGTTTCATCCAAACTTGATCCTTATTTAACTCATTTACATCAACAGGTTTCATCCCTATACTTCTATGTTTTGTATTGTTATAATTTTTCAGAATATCATCTAAAATATCCAGCCATTGGTGTGTCTCTTTTGCATCAAAATATTTCCTCATCATTGTTTTCAAAGTCTTATTCAATCTTTCAACAATAGCTGCTTTCTTTTCTGAATAGGTGGAAAAGTATTTAATATTATATGCAATTTTCAAAAGCTTTTTTACACCAACATTATAAAATTCTTTTCCTTCATCAAATTGAATCAATTTTGGATATTTTCCAAATCTCACCTTGAATTTTGTTAGCATTTTTTCCACAGCTTTTGTCATATTCTTATCTTTTCTATAAATGGGAATTGCAAATGCAAACCTGCTTAAAATTTCTACTCCCATCAAGATCCAATAATATTCTTTATTTTCCTTCTTATATTTTTTCATGTCAACTAAATCCATTTGAAGTTGATTGCCTAAATCTTTTACAAATGTTTTTCTAAATACATGTTTTCTAATAATGGGTTTGAATCTAGTAAAAGTATCTTGTGTTTTTAACCATTCTCTCACAAATTTTCTACTAACATTTATTCCTTCCTCTTTTGCTTTTTGGTAAAATTTTTCTGCAGATTGAAAACCTGTTTCTGGATTGTAATACAAATCTCTCAACTCTTGTTCAATCACAAATTCTTCATCCTTCATTTATTTTAATAAATAAATGACTACAGAAGAGGTGGAAAGAAAATATTATGGGAAAAATTATGATCTTGTAAAAAAAGAGGAAAGAATTCTCAATAAACAATTTAAAGAATATTTTAAAAAAAGATATCCATATGCAGATATGACAAAATTTTCATTTGAACACATGTTTTTCAAAGATGGAAGTTGGGATCACACAACTATATATTTCAAAAACAAGTATATTGAAACTGATATTGATTCAGATACATTTAAAAATGATTCAAATATGACAAAATATCTTTACAGCAAAAAACCTAAAGAAAATTTTCCAAAAATATGGAAACTAGGTGGAGAAATACAAAAATTACCACCAAGAAAATCTTATTATTGGGATAATTTCCCTGTAGAATACATCCTAAATTATCCTATAAATCAGTTTAGGATTTATGTGAATGATCAAGATTATTTTCAAAGTAATCTACCAGGATTAAATATAACCACAAATGACAATGCAACATGGATAGCAACTTATGCTTGTGGAATATCAATACAACATTTGACATTTTCACAGGAGATACCAAAACAAATTACTTCTTTTATGAGATTTCATTTATATTTTACAGTGAAAAGAATAATGAGACAATGTCAAATGGGTGATTTTTCAATTATTTATAAATTTGATGCAAATTTCTTACAAAACCATATACCAAAATGGACCTGGCAAGAAATTATGAAAATTAAAAATGAAAAAATTGGTCAAGATGTTATTGCATCAAGATCCTTCGCAAGATATAAACATGGTCCTGGGCAACTCAGAGACACACAAAATGATTACAGGAAATTTATACCAAAAATTTCAAACGGATTGATAAAGAAAGGTAGTGAATTGCTAAATCAAAGTATTGAAGCATATCTTTATGCAATTTTAGGAAGTCAAGCTAGGAGTAGACAAAGTATTGTGAGTAATAGAGCTTCAGCTTTGGAAACACAAAAAGTTTTTAGACAAATTGTAAAAGATTCCGTTATAAATTATGACACAACTACATGGATTAATAATATGAATGAAGCTGTTTCAGACTCAAATGTAATCCTAAATACAGCAATTTCTCCAACGTTATGGTTGATTCCTTCCTCTTTAATTATTCTTAAAAATCCAATAGAAGGATACAACAACAAATTGAGAATTTCAACAGAAGATATGGTTTTTGGGATTAATAAAGACTTAAATTATCAAGGAGAAGAGGAAGAAACATCTCCAGTAAAGAAACAACACTATATTGGATTAAAAAAATTAGAAACATTGGGTGATGAAAAGAAGAAGAAAAAACAATATAAAAAAGAAAAATCTTCTGTAAAAACAGAAAATGTCATTATTTTTTCTCTTGCAATGGTTGGAGGAGTTTTAATTTCAAAATATATATTACAAAATAAATGGTAAAGACTTTTAAAGTATACATAACAAAAGAAGAAAAACAATTTCATTAGATGAATCACTTGTGTTGAATCACTGTCATAAAATGTATGTAAAATCAGCAAGTATTTTTTGGGATTATAACAATTTAGATGAAACATATTTTTATAATTATGATGTTGATGGAAACAACACAAAAGTCACTTTCAAAAAAGGATATTATTCTTTTTCCTCTTTGAAAAAGGAATTTGAAAACACAGGAAAAATAGAATTGGAAGAAATTCCTTTTACAGGGAAATGCAAAATAAAATCAGACAAGAAAATTAATTTGAAAACTCTGTCTCCTATTCTTGGTTTTTCTTCTAATAAAGAAATTGTTGCAAATACTTTGATAGAAAGTGAAAATGAAGCAAATATCAATAATAATTTAGAATATGTAAATATTCATTGTAATATAATAAACAAGTCAAGGAATTTTGTAAATGGAAAAAGAAGTAATATATTTTTACAAATTCCTATTCCTTCTAATCAAACTCTGAAAGGATCTGTCACAAATTTCTTTTCTTCTGAAGAAAGAGAAGGAATAATGTTATCAAATGGAATCTATAATGAATTGGAATTTAAAGTAAAAGGAAACAATTTTTCTTCTATAGGAAATGTTTTGTTAGAATTTTCTATTAAATAAAGATGAGTTTGTTTTACGGGTATAAAAAAAAACACAGTTGAAACAATAGGCGGTCTTCCCACCACAGGAGGAGAAATGACTGGAGATTTGAATATGGGATCAAATCATATTTTGACATCTGCAGATCCAACAGAAAATTCACATCTTACAAGGAAGAAATATGTAGATGACCAAATTAATACAGGTCATACTTCACGATCAAATACATTTCTTTTAAAAACTGGTGGTGTTATGACAGGAAATATTGACATGGGTAATAATAAAATTTCAACAACTACGAATCCCACGAGAGATAAAGATTTAGCTAGAAAAAAATATGTGGATGACTGTGATTCTAGAAAATTATCTCTAACTGGTGGAATGTCAGGAAATATTGACATAGGAAATCATAAAATTCTAACAACTTCAGATCCTATAGGTGAAAAACATTTAGCAAGGAAAAAATATGTAGATGACCAAGATGACACAAAGTTATCTTTATCAGGTGGAACAATGACTGGAAACATTGTTATGGGATCAAACAAAGTAACTACGAGTTCAGATCCTACAGACAATGCACATCTTGCAAGAAAGAAATATGTTGATGACAAAGTTGCAAGTGGTGGAGGTTCAACGGGTAATTTCCTGTTAAAATTGGGGGGGACAATGACTGGGAATTTGAACATGGGATCAAATAAAGTCTTATCTAGTGCAACACCTTCAAATAATAATGATCTCACACCAAAAAAATATGTAGATGGAAACTTTGTGAAAATGGAAAAAGTCACATGGTTGGGTGTCAAAAGAAGTAAAATTAAAAGAGATATTTACACACAGAATTATCAAATTTTAACATCCAAAGATCCAGACTATAAAGATGCTCTTTCGAGAAAAAAATATGTGGATGATAGAGATAATACTAGATTGCCTTTATCAGGTGGAATGATAACAGGAGATATAACAATGGGAAATAACAAAATCAACACAACTTCAGACCCAACAAATGATACACATTTAGCAAGGAAAAAATATGTAGATGATAGAGATGATACCAGACTATCTTTATCGGGTGGAATCATGTCAGGAGATTTAGACATGCAAACAAATTTCGTTCATTCAACAGCAATTCCAAATGATAATTCTGATTTAACCAATAAAAAATATATAGATGATGTGGATAATTTAAAATGAAATTTAGCAGGTGGAAACATGAGTGGTGGCGGAAACATGAGTGGTGACATAAACATGCAAAATAATAAACTCACAAATTTGAAAGATCCAGCAGATGCAAAAGATTCTGTTCACAGAAAATATGTGGATGATGCAGATAATCTTAGACTAAGTCTTTCTGGCGGAACAATGACTGGTGATTTAAATATGGGAAATCATAATATTATTCATGCTGCAAATTATTTCCCTTCTTCTGATCAACATGGTGTGAATAGAAAATATGTGACAAATTTAACGTTTCCAAATACTCTTTCAAATTTATACCTTCTTCAAATGGATGACACAGGAATTTTTGATGTGAAAGATGATGTTAATTATATAGAATATACTGGAAGCAATAAAAAGGTTGAAAAACTTTTGAATTTGTCAAGAAAAGAAGATTGGAATTTCAAACAAGATGATACAAACAAACAACCATTTTTCAAAAAATCCACAATTAATAATAATTTTTATTGTATCCAATATCTTGGATCAAATAGTAACAATTTACATTTAGTTAATGCAGTAGATATTTTAAGCAATGAATACTTTAATTTTTATTTTGTATATGGTTTAAAATCATTAAATTCAACAAACAACAAGGTATTGCTGTTTAAAATCACAAATAATGCAACAACAAGTCGACCAACTCCTTTTGATTTTGGTATTTCGTATCGTAATTCATTATTATATATCACAAACTCATCTCAAAATGCAGTTCCAAATAGTAATTGGGAATCGAAAGCAAATGCAACAGAAATAAACAAGTTGATATGTCTTTCTTCACATTGGGATCAAAATAATGTTAGGGGAGTTAAGAAGGGAAAATTATATGTCAATGGAAAAGAAATTGTTTCTTTCCTAACAACTAGTAAATTATATCATGGTGTAAATACAAAACTATATCTTGGATCAAAAAACAAAAACAATGGAAATATTATATGTTTATATTTCAACAAGATTTATGAAATATCCAGAAATTATTTTGAATCATTATCTCGTGTGTAAAAAATTTGGGGTTGACTTTGATGAACAAGAAGTTATAAAATATCTTTGAATAGATTTATGTTTATTCAAGTTTTATTCAGATTCTATTTGAATTTACTTGTAAATAGATTTGAATAGAATTTGAATTCTATTTGAGTTTACTTGTGAATAGTTTTGAATAGATATAAATAAATGAGTAATGAAGAAAATAAAATAACAACAGTAGAAAAAACCGCAAAAGTAAAAGATCCAAGAAAAGTTGAATTGGGAAAAAGATTGGCGAAAATTTCTAAAGAAGCAAAATTATGCAAAAAACAAAGATTGCAAATGGAAGAGGAAAGAAATAAAGAAATTTTTAATTATATAGATTTTAAATATATTGTTGGTGGTGTTACAATTCTTGGAGGAATTTTTGGATTATATTTTGCATATAAAAAAGATAAGAGAAATTAGAGAAGAAAAAATTTTTGAAAAAGAAAATAAATCTCCTGTAGAGAAAGTAGGTAGAAATATAAAGCAAAAGTGTAATATTGAAAATATTTAAATTTTTTTTTTATATATAAATAAATGAGTAACGACATGAATAAAAAAGAAGCAATGAATGAATTGTACGATTCTACTCTAATCACTTTGGGTGCAGGTGGTGTTGGAATGTTAACAAGAAAAGCAATTGGTGATGGTTTGTCAACTCCAGCATCTTTGGTTACTACACTGAAACTTGCAGCAGCTGTTGGATTATCAACATTAGGTGTAAAATATACACAAGATAAAAAATGGATTCCTTCTGATCCTTTTAAATAAATATGGAAACAGTTGTTGGTGGATTATTTAATGCAGTTGCTTTTGCAGGTGCTGGATTTTTATTTTCGAAATTGAATCATTCTGGATATGAAAAAGAAATTAAGAGACATAATGAAGCAATGGAAAAACTATCTCAAGACAAAGAAAAATGGTATGAAAATCAAATAAAAAGATTAAGAAAACAATTATCAGATGCAAATGCAGATATTAATCAAACAAATTAATCTTTTAAAAATCTTGAAAAAGTATTGAATCGGGTGAAAAGATTACAAAATGAATATGAAAAAGAAGAAGAAAAACCTAAATTGGAAAATTATTTTAAACCTTCAGAAGAGATGAAAAAATATAAAAATGTTGCTTTTCATCTAACAGGAGCCACCGGAGGAGTATTCATTCATAAGTTATTTTTATAAATTGATTTTTTTATTATTATATATATTAATAGAGTATGAAGACTTATAATAAATTGGTAGAAACGGCTAAACAAAAAAAAGTCAAAAATTACAAAAGATATAAAAAACATGAATTGGAGAAAATTTTTAATTTTGAAGAAATACACGGGAAGGAAAAATTTTATGGGAAATAATGCCAGTGTTGGCAAGGTATTCAAATGGAGAGGAAAAAAAATTTAAAAGTCTTTACGCTGCAGGAAAATATTTTCATGTTTTTCCTCAAACTGTAAAACAAAAAATCTTTAGCAAAAATACATTAGAGTTGAGTAATGGAGACATTTTATCATTTTTCTATATTAAATGATGAAGTGATGTATTGTAGGCTTCTGATTTATATAAAAAGCAGGTGATTGCCAAATTTTCATTCATTTGTCACTGACCTTCATGGAGTAAACATCAAATTCCTCTCTCCCTTCAAAAATTTCCAATGGGGAATCCCCATTGAAAATTTCTTTTCATTTCCAGGAATCTGGAAGTGAATTCCTGGAAGCGGATTCTATTTTTAGACTGCGACTGGTTTTAGTCAGTTTTATGCAGTTTTAACCGTTTTTTAAGGGTATTCCCTGCTGAAACAGAAAAGGGGAATTTCCCATTAAAATTTTTACACATTCTGATTGGTTAAAATTTCTCAAACCGAGGTTATATAAGTAAGTGACCACCTCTGTTTTTTAACACAAAATCAAAATGAATAAGACAGTAAAGAACTCAACAATGAAAAACAAAATTGATTTTTTTTCTAAAAACTATATTAATAAAAGAGATATGACTTCGACAAGAAAAAACAAAAATGATTTTTCTTCTAAAAACTATATTAATAAAAGAGATATGACTTCGAAAAGAAAATATATCAAATCTGGAGAATATACAAAAGATGCAATATTAAAAAGAAGAATGAAAAATATATTTAAAAAAGCTAAAAAATTACAAAATGAAATTGGAAAAAATTGGTATCAAAAGCTTGTAAATTTACAAAAATCTGTTGATGAAGTGAAAACAGAAAAAAACTTTAAATTTATCACAAAAAAGAAAATATGTCAAATCTGGAAAATATACAAAAGATGCAATATTAAAAAGAAAAATAGAAAAGATATCTGATCAATTCAATAAAATATCTAATGAAGCAGAATCATCTTTAAAAGAAGAAAAAAGTTGGTATAATAATCTGAAGAAATCTATAATAAATTTATTTTCAAATGAAGAAGCAAAATTCGAATTGGAAAAAGTGGCATTAAATGCTACAAAGAAATATATAATAGATTTGAAAAAAGATGGATTATCTTTGTATGACCCTTTAAGTTTATTAGAAGTGAAACCCTTGGTTTTTGGAAAATTTAAAGAAAATCCAAATACAAAACAACAATTAACATTTAATTGTGAAATGAAAAAAACAAATCCAGCTACGGAAGAGATTAAAACTGATAATCTGCATTTTCATAGTCATCAGTATTTGATTTTCGAAGGAAATGATTTTGATGAAATTTATAAAAAAATGGCTGATAAAATTATCGATAGTTTTGAAACTTATATGAATGAATCTAGTCAATGGAATTTTCAATCTGGTTTAAAACTGTTTCTAAATATTAGTAAAGTTTCGTCTTTGAATGCATCTTCTTATTTTCCTCTACCAGAAAAATTAAAGAGAAAGAAAGCAATAATAAATCCAAAAAATGATGATCAAAAATGTTTCTTATGGTGTGTTGCAATACATGAATTATTGAAAGAAAATCCAGATAAAAAACATCCGGAAAGAATAACAAATGAATTAATAAGAAAAGCAGATAGTTTTAATACAAAGGGAATTAATTTTCCTTGTGAATTTTCAGATATAAATAAGTTTGAAAATAATAATAATAATATTGCAATCAATGTATATGGTTATGAAAAAAAAAGAAAAAATTTTCCCTCTAAGAATAAGTGGAAAAGAAAATAGAACAGTTGTAGACATTTTACTGATAGAAAATAATGGTGAAAGACATTATTGTTTAATTAAAAATATGAGTAAATTGTTTTCATCTCAATGTAGTAAAAGAAAAAGAAAAATACATATTTGTTGCCGTTGTTTACAAAAATTTGGAAAAGAAGAAATTTATAAAGAACATTTAGAATATTGTAAGCAATATGAATGTGTAAAAACAGTTTTTCCTAAAAAAGGAGAAACATTAAAGTTTCTAAATTATCAAAGGATACATAATCTGCCATTTAAAACCTGTTAATAATATTATTGGCAATAATACAAAACAGTATCAGAAACATGAACCTTCTGGTTACTCTTATCTGATACAAAGTTTTGATGAGAACATGTTTAAATCAATATCTAGACAATATACTAAAAAATCTGAAAATGAAGATATTCCATTGAAATTTATAAAAAGTTTGGAAAAAGATCTTAAAGAAATATTTAAAAAATTCAAAATTTCAAAAAGAATCATTTTTGGGGAAGAGGAAGAAATAAATTTTAAAAATTCAAAAAAATGTTATGCGTGTGGGAAAAAATTTATAAAAGATGATAAAGTTAAAGATCATTGTCATTTTACAGGAAGATATAGAGGAGCTGCATGTATTAGTTGTAATTCAAATATGAAAAAACCTAATTTCATTCCTGTTGCATTTCATAATCTTCAAAATTATGATTCTCATCTGTTTATACGAAGTCTAGGTGTAACAGAAGGTAAAATTAATTGGATCCCAAAAACAGAAAAAAAATATATTTCCTACTCAAAAGAAATAATTATATACGAATTTTTAAAAAAAAAAACTCTAAAAACTGTTTTTGTAAAAAAACAGCTAAGCTTTATTGATAGTTTTATAATTCTTTACACCTGATTCTAGTTTGGAAAAATTGGTAAAAAATTTAGATCTGGATCAATTAAATATTTTAAAAAGATTTTATATAGATGAAGAAGAAATAAAATTATTATCACGAAAAGGAGTTTTTCCATATGATTGGTTTGATAATCTTGAAAAATTAAAAGAAGAAAAATTACCTGATATTAAGGAATTTTATTCTAAATTAAATGATGAAAATATAACAGAGGAGGATTATGAACATGCTAAAAAAATCTGGAAAAAAATTTAAAATTAAAAATATGAGAGAATATCACGATTTGTATTTAAAAACTGATGTTTTATTACTTGCAGATGTTTTTGAACATTTTAGAAAACTTTGTAAAGAAAATTATAAATTAGATCCAGCTTGGTATTTTACTACTCCAGGTTTTGCATGGGATGCAAGCTTATTGGATTTGATATCAGATCCAAATATGTATCTTATGTTTGAAAAAGGAATTAGAGGAGGAATATCAATAATTTCAAAAAGATATGCAAAAGGAAATAATCCTGACGAAGAAACAGTATATACAATATTTGGATGCAAATAGATTATATGGTTGGGCGATGACAAATCCTCTTCCTGTAAGAGATTTTAAATGGATGAATGAAGAAGAGTTGAAAAATTGGAAACAATTTCCTTGTATATTAGAAGTAGATTTAGAATATCCAGTGGAATTACATGATCTTCATAATGATTATCCTTTGGTGGCAGAAAAATTAAAAGTCGGAAATGTTGAAAAATTAATTCCAAATTTAAAAAATAAAGAAAAATATGTTATACATTATAAAAACTTGATTCAATATGAAAGTTTGGGTTTAAAAATTAGAAAAATTCATAAAGGTATTAAATTTTATGAAGAAGACTTAATGAAGAAATATATACATTTAAATAATGAGTTAAGGAAAAAAGCAAAAAATGATTTTGAAAAAGATTTTTTCAAATTGATGAATAATGCTGTCTTTGGAAAAACAATGGAAAATGTTAGAAATACAGTTAATATTATAGCATGCAGTGAAAAAGAAAAAGCTAAAAAATTATTTTTGAAAACAAATTTTGATAAAAGAACAATATTTTCTGAAAATTTAATTGCTGTGCATATGCATAAAACAAAGGTAAAATTGGATAAACCTATATATTTAGGAATGAGTATTTTAGATTTATCAAAGACTTTAATGTGTGATTTTCATTATAATTATATTAAACCAAAATATGGTGAAAATGCAGAATTGTTATTTACTGATACTGACAGTTTAATGTATGAAATTAAAACTGAAGATTATTATAAAGATATTTCTCTAGATGTAAAAGAAAAATTTGATACAAGTAATTATCCAAAAGAACATCCATCAGGGATACCAACAGGAATGAATAAAAAAAGGGGGGATGATGAAAGATGAATGTGGAGGAAAACAAATAGTATAATATGCAGCTCCAGGACCTAAAGTATATTCTTTTACAATTTATGAAGATAAGAGTGAAAAAAAAATGTAAAGGAATAAAGAAAAGTGTTATTAAGAAACAGCTAGTTTTTCAATATTATAAAGATTGTGTATTTAAAGAAAAAGTATGAATATAATTAGACATCGAGGACATGACCTATTTTCTGAAAGCGTTGAAAAAGTTGCATTATCTCCAAATTATGACAAAAGAATCGTGCTTGGAAATAAAATGAATACATTGGCATATGGTCATTACATGGAAAAAATGATTGATGTCTATGAGAATATATTTGGATTCAAACCGTGACATGTTTTCCAGAAAAGGGGGTTACCCTGTGACACTTGGAAAAAAATGTCCTTTTTTTTTTTGAAAATGTTATCATTTTCCAGAAAAGGGAATTCCCCTGTGAAACTTGGAAAAATTTTTAGTGTTTTTTTTTTATGTTGATATGATTTGTCCTAGGATCCTATGAATAATTTAACAATATTAACCAATCAGTGTTGAGGATTTTCTCATTTGCATCTCATTATCGACACTTAGAAAAATTTTGGGTGTTTTTTTGAGGTTGATGTGATTTGTCCCAGGATCCGTCATTTTCTTACTACTAATATCCAGACGGTTCATGCTTTTGAAATTGTTTTGAATTATCACCAATATTTTTATCCTCATATTTTAAATTACATTCGAAATCTGCATAAATTACAAATGGAACATTGTGCATTTCTTCATAATTTTTAAACTTTCATTTTTCTCATTTATCAGGATAAACAGTTTTTCTGCATTTATATTGTGAACAATATTCCAAATGATTTTTAAGAGTGTTTTCATTTCTGAAATTTTGTAAACAATAATTACAAATATGTAATTTTTCTTTATGTTTATTTACTTGACTTGAAAGTAATCTACTCATGTTTTTAATCAGGCAATAATGTTTACCACCGTTTTCATTATTCATTAACAATATGTTCACATGTGTGTTCACATGTGCCTTAATTTGTTCTACATTTGCTTGCTGTGCTGAGACCAAAGGTCGATTACTCACTCTCAAATGAAAAATTTCATGCTTTTTCTTTTTGAACAAGCTTTCTTCTTCATTATATCCAAACACATTAATTGTAATGTTATTATTTTTTTCCAATTTATCAATATCTGAAAATCCACATGGGAAATTAATTCCTTTAATGTTAAAACTCTCAGCTTTCTTTTTTAAAATTTTTGTAATTCTACCAGGATCTTTCAAATTTGGATTGGTTTTCAAAAGTTCATTTATTACAACGCACCACAATAAACATTTTTGGTCATCATTTTGTGGATTGATAATTGCATTTTTATCTTTTAAGAATTTTGGAGTAGGAATATAAGATGATGCAAGCAATTGTTGAATTTTATTAATATTAAGAATTACTTTTATCAAATTTCCATAAACTTGAATTTTTTAAATATTCTTCAAAACTTTTTATAATTTTATCTTTCATTTTTTCATATATTTCTTCATAATAACTGTGAAAATGTGCCTTATCTATAGTTTCTTCTCCAGTTGCGGGATTTGTCTTTTTCATTAAACATTCAAGAGTTAATTGTTGTATTGTACTTGGATATTTTTTAAACTTTTCAATTACCAATGATTTTATTTTTAAAAGCAAACTCAAAGGATCATATAAAGATAATCCTGCTTTTTCTAAATCCATTTCATATCTTTTTGCTACATTCAAAGCTTCTTCATTCAGTTTAAACTTTGGCTCACTTGTAACCATTTCAAAGGGCTGAAGGCCTGCACTTTGCTGTTTTTTTTCTGTATTTTGTTAAATATATCCAAAACATTGTTTTTTTTAAATCATTTAACCAATTTACTGGTTTTACTTTAGCCTTATATTTATCAAATAAATGAAGTACTTCCTCTTGTACTTTATTAATTATATTTTTGTTTTCCTTTGGTTTAACGTATTTTTCTGGTTTTAATAAAGGAACATTAATATTAGGGATATCTGTGTCCAATATATTTTTTTCATTGGTGTTCATTCTTTATTTATATTTTTTTTTTTTCTTTAAGAGCAAAATGCTTTGTCAACAAAAAGAAGAATAAAAATCAATTTAATTTTTATTCTTAAACAAGTTTTTATTTAATAATTAAATTTAAAAATATTAAAATCTAAGTTAAATCTTTTTGTTTTTTTTTCTTCAAAATAATTTTATAATTTGTATAAATTTTTTCTTCAGTTTCATAATCAATATCAAAATTAATCAAATATTCATGATGTGGTAATAATTCTCCTCCAGAAAGTTTGCCAATTTTTTTCTAAAGATATATTTTAAATCATCGTCATCATAATCTTCTTGATTTATAAATAGTTCAACAACATTCTGCAAAGCAGAAGGTCCAAAAATCTGTGTAATCAGTTATCTTCGATTGTTCATTTTCTACTTTGATTTGCTTCTCTTGAAATTTTTGCCAATCTTTTTCCTAATTCCACTTTCCTTGGATCTTTTACTTTAACGGTTTTTCCAACTGCTGTTACTTTATCAACTTTCACAGTTTGTTTGCTTTGTTCACTCATTTATTTATCCTTTTATCTTTTTTATTTAAAATTTATTCAAAGTTAATGCAAGTCTATTTAAAATTTACTATAAATAAATTTTAAATAAACCTAAAAGTACTGCAAAGCAGTTCAAGTAAAACCTTAAAACAGTCCTTCCAGGTTACGGCCTTGCTGCGGAAATCTCCTATTTCTACAAATCATTTAAAATATATTCATCAAAATCTACATTAAATTTTTTACATATTGCAACATGATTTATTAAAATTTCTTTTTCTTTCATTTTTCTTTCAGTTAATATAGAAGTGAAAAAAACCTCTCCTTCAAATATAAAAGAATTTTTTGAAATTTCAGATCCAAAAATTAAATTATTTGTTCCACTTGTTATTGCTCAAGATGTAAAATTTTTAATTCATTTTCCATTTGCCCAAAAACTTGATTTATTTGTTTTTGGATTACTTTCCGCATCAATATGAACACTTGTGCAATGGACTTTGTATTTTTCAAAAATATTTGTTTTAATTGGAAAAAAACTTTGATCTATCTCGTAATAGTCTGTTGTTCCTCCACCATATATAATAAATTTATTTTTATTTTTATATCCAAATCCTCTCCAATTATTTTGATCCGTATTTTTATTCCCCATTAATATTGTCAGTATTGTAAGAATAATCCAAAATTAAATAAACAAGGAAAAAATATAAATAACCTTTTTTTCCTGATTGAGTATTGATGTTTAAATTTAAACTAATTTTGCTGTGAATTCCGTCAAAGTATAAAATTTTTTTATTTGAAACAAAACTAGAATTTTTTAAAATAGGTTGTTTCGATTGATTCTACCAAATTTCTATTCTATTATCTGTTCCGTCATATTCTAAATAACTTGTTAGATCATAAATTTCACCATAAAAATTAAAATCCGAATTTAATATGTAACTTTGAATAAGGTTTGATTGGTAAGCAGTATTTTTAAGCACTGTGCACACTGTTTTGGTTTTATCATCAACATTTTTTTCCTAGTTAAATGTGTATTTTCTGTTGGATCTGAATTTTTAATAATTTTATGATTTCCCATATTAATATCTCCTGTCATGTTTCCACCAGTCAGGGATAATTTTGTATCATCTTGGTCATCAACATATTTTTTTCTTGATAAATGTGTATCATTTGTTGGATCTGATGTTGTAATAATTTTTTTACTTCCAACTGATAAATCGGCAGTCAATGTACCACCACTTGTTGGTAATTTTTCATTAATTTGATTTAAAAGAGAATTTTTTGCCAATCCACTTTTGTTATAAACTGTTGAACTAAACATATTTATTTATTTATTTATTCAAAAATCTTTTATTTTTGTTAAAATCAAAAATTTATTGGATCATGGTCAACACTATACCAATTACATAATACATGATGATGAAGTAAAATGTCTTTTTCATCCATTTTAAAATGCTATATTTCCATTAAAACCTTTATTTTGACTTGTTGAAATGTCGCCAAATCCCATTTGGTTAGAACCTGTTGTATTTCTACTTTGAAAACTGGCTAATTTTTTACCATTACAATAAATAGAACTATTACTACCCACCGGAGTTGTATCATCCCAATGAACTGATAAACATTTCCATTTGTTTAATTCTCCTACATTTGCTTTTGTTTTAAATGGTGCTATTGGAAATTTTCTCAAAAGTGACCCAGATCCTATCGAACAAAATTGACTACTATCACTTCCTATAACCAATTGTTTATTTGAACCAAATGCAATAAATTTATCAAATCCACCATTATCATTTCCTAATAGCCTGTTTTTATACCAAGAACTTTCTGAAGGATAAGATGTAATTTTATAAACAATAAATATATTTGTTATATCTTTTTTCCTACTGGCGGCATTTAAATTTACATCACTTATCATTCTTTGATTTCCATTAAATTTTAAGAAATATTTATTATTAATTTTTTTGTTTTGTCACATAATAATGGTTGTAAATTTGTTGTTGTTTGTTCTAAATTTTTTCCATCAATACCTTTATCATAAATTTTTTTAATTTCCCCTCCTGTTCTATCAAATAACAAATCATTGTGTGATGGATATTCAATTTTATAAAAAGTATTTGCTTTATTTTCAAGATAATCATTAAAAATACTAAAACACATTTGTTTTCTAAAATTGGATATTAATAAAAAATTATCATCAATATATTCTGATGTTGTGATTATTTTATTGTTTCCAATTGATAAATCTCCTGTCATTGTTCCACCAGTTAAAGATAATTTAGTAATTACTTGATCATCGACATATTTTTTACGGCACAAATCTTTATCACCTGTAGGATCCACAGTTGTTGTAATTTTATTATTTTCCATGATAATATTTCCTGACATTGTTCCTCCTGTTATTGATAATCTTCTAGCATCTTGGTCATCTACATATTTTTTCCTTGCCAAATCTTTAACACCTGTAGGGTTCACAGTTGTTGTAATTCTGTTATTCCCCATGCTTATATTTCCTGTCATTGTGCCTCCTGTTTTCGATAGAAATGCTGAAGTTCCTCCTCTACTGCTTGCAACTTTGTCATCTACATATCTTTTTCTTGCAAAATGCACATTTTCTGTTGGATCAACTGATGTTATTATATGGTGTGAGCCCATGTTAATGTCTCCTGTCATATCCCCTCCTGTGGTAGAAAGTTTTCCTGTTACATCAGATTCATGTTTACTTTCATATCCATAAAATAAACTCATTTATTTTATAATAATTTCCAATAAAATATTTCCAATTGAAGATTAATTATTTCCTTCTACATTGAATATTAATTAATTATAAATTCCATTTGATAATTTTATTCCTCCTGTTTCTTCAGGCGGGTAAATTTTAGAAACACTTCCTTTTAGTGTTTGTTCTGTTGTTATCGGAACTTGAATAAGTACATTACTTCTTTTACCATTTACAAAATTTTTACTTTTATCAATCATATTACAGCTTATGTTTACATATTCCAAGTTGTTATTAATATTTACTACATTGTCGCTTTCTGTTGAAGTATTTGCTTGTATTACTTCATTCTCGAAAAATCAATTTGTTCCAGTTCAATTGCGCTGACATTTTCTAATTCAGTTTTTAAAATATTAAAGGTATAATATCCATCTTTGAAGTCAATTTTTCTATTATCATAAGTATAATGATGAATATTTTTATATAAATTATTAAAATTCAAAAAAATACTTACTGATTTTACAAACATTTTATTACAATTAGTTAATATAAGTGGCTCGTCTAATGGAATTATTTTTTTCTGAGTTTTCATCTTTTGTGATGAAGATTTTTAAAGATATTGTCATTTATTTTATAATATATATTTTGATAATAAAATTCCACCAATTATTGATAAAGATAAAACAATTAAGTTATAAGTTGTTGGTGTATTTTTAGTAAGCTTTTTTGTATCCCTCATAGGTTTTTTACTATGTACAGAAGGTTTTTGAGGTTTATCATCTAAATTTTCTAATTTTTTCAATTCTATGTTGTGTTGTTTTTCACAGGGGATGTTTCGCGGGTCTTTGACCCGTAATAATTTAAATTTTTATAAATTCCAAAAACCAAATTTTTATCAGAAACTTTTAATTTATTATTATAACCATCAATAGGATTTTTTAAAATTATTAAACTGCTTGGAATTAACCATAAAGTTGGACTTATAACAGTATTTAAAACTACATTAGTTGATGAAATTGCTTGATTCATATTATTAATCCATGTTGATGTATCATAATTTATTACAGAATCTTCAACAATTTGCCTAAAAACTTTTTGAGTTTCTAATGCTGAAGCTCTTTGTCCAAAAATACTTTGCCTAGTTCTAGCTTGCACTCCAAGGATTGCATAAAGATATGCTTAAATGCTCTGATTTAATAATTCTGTTCCCTTTATAGTTAATCCATTTGACATTCTAGGTATAAATTTTTTATAATCATTTTGAGTATCTCTAATTTGTCCTGGACCATGTTGATAGGTTGTGTGTGGATCTGTTCCAACAACATCTTGTCCTAAATGTTAATTTTTTAATGTAAAATTTCTTGCCATGTCCATTTTGGATAATGATCTTTTAAAAAAATTTGTATTAAATGTATTCAAAATTGAAAAGTCTCCAGTTTGAAATTGTCTCATAATTCTTCTAACTGTAAAATATAAATGAGGTCATTTGTTTTGGAACATTGTCAGAAAATGACAAATGTTGTATGAAATACCATAAGCATAAGATGCTATCCAAGCTCCTACAATGCTTTGAAAATATGGTTCTTTTAGAGACCATTTTGTGTTATCATTTGTAGTAATATTTAATCCAGGTAAACTGCTTTGAAAATAATCTGTATCATTTACATAAAATCTAAACTGATTAATAGGATAATTTAAAACATATTCTGTCGGAAAGTTATCCCAATAATAAGATTTTCCAGTGAAACCAACATGTCTTTTTCCTTTTGGCAATTCTTGAACAGTTCCTCCAATTTTCAAAATTTTTGGAAAGTTTTCAACCGGTTTATTTATTGTTAAATATTTTGTCATATTTGGATCATTTTTAAATGTATCTGATGTAATATCTGTTGAATAAAATTAATTATCTTTGAAATAAATATATGATCCTTGAAAATTTCCATTTTTATCAAAATCAGCCTCAAAATCAAATTTAGAAATAAACTCTGCAACATCTTCTTTAATTTTTTCCATAATACTTTCTTTCCATTTCTTCAACCTTCTGCGTAGCAGTTTGTTTATTTTAATAAAAATGAATGAACAAAGTCAGTGACAAAGAAGTTGTTATTGAACAAGAATTGAGATACATTTATTACAACCCGGAAACAGGTTATCAATCTGCGGAAAGACTTTATCAAAAAGCAAAAGAAAAGGGATTAAACATTAGTAGAAAAATTGTGCAAGACTGATTAAAAACACAAGATACTTTTACAAGATACAAACCAATTGTTAGGAAACAAATTCCAAAGAACACTTGTCAAAGATTTAGGTGATCAAATACAAATGGACTTGGTTGATATGGGAAAATATAAAAACCAGAACAACGTATATTATTGGATACTGACAGCTGTTGAAATTCTAAGCCATTGTGCATTTGCCATTCCTGTTTACAGAAAAGATACTAAAAACATGACAAAAGCTGTGGACGAGTTGTTGAAACAATTTAAAGAAAGGTTTGTGAAATATCCAAATGTTGCTCAATTTGATGAAGGAAAAGAGTTTTACAATGTTGGTGTAAAAGAACTCTTGAAAGAACATAATGTTGAATATTTTTCCACAAACTCTGATAGAAAACCAGCTATAGTTGAAAGATTTAACAGAACTCTAAAAACATCCATGTGGAAATATTTCTACAGTAAAGGAACTTATAAATGGATTGACAGCCCGAAGGGTGACCAGAGCACAGCGACGGCAAGCCAATCTGTCTTAGATAAACTTGTAAATAACTATAATCATACTAAACACAGCAGTATATTAATGAGACCTGCTGATGTGAATAAATCCAATAAAGACCAAGTGTGGATTACACTCTATGGTTATCCATTAGGAGATTCACCTTTACCTAAATTCAGAATTGGTGATACAGTAAGAATATCTGAATATAAGAATATCTTCACAAAAGGTTATGAATCAAATTTCACAGAAGAGATTTTTAAAATTGTAAAAGTATTCATAGGTGATCCAAATATGTATGAAGTGGAAGATCTTGAGGGGGAGCCAATCATTGGAAAGTTCTATGAACAGGAATTATCTGCTGTGGATAAAAAGGATGATGTGTATAGAGTTGAAAAAATATTAAAAAGGAAAAAAGTGAAAGGAAAAAATATATTAGTAAAGTGGCTAGGCTATGATAACAAACACGATTCTTGGATACCAGAAGAAAATATTCAAAACATCGAAGATAATAAATGAAATAAAATAAATAAATGTCTGAAGGTTTTGATGATATTGAAATGAGAAATAGAAACATGGAAGAAGAAGGGGAAACAAGTTTTGGAGGGGATGATCTTGATGACAACCCTGTGGGTCATAATAGAAGTATTAATATAATGAACACAGAAAATCCAAAAAGCAAACGCAATGAACTTCGCACTGAATTTAATAGGGTCAAATATATACCTGATGTGAAAAAAGATGCGGGATCTATAAGGAGATTAATTACTGGTGATAGAAAAAAATCTTTCAAAAAAATATTCGATGTTACCCTCGAAAAGAAAAATGGTCCAAATTCAAGCATATTGTTAGACAAAACTGTATTTGTTAGAGGCCCATCAGGTAATACCTCCAGAAAACCTGTTTACATTGAGTTCAAAGGTAAAAAGATCAGCAAAGCCGTCACGAAGTGTGGTAATGTTGACCAGGACTTTAAACCTGAGATATTTACCAGAAAAAATAAGAAATATGTTGATGAATTTAATGATTATATGAAAAAACTCCAAGAGCAGCAATAGAAGGACAAATTGGTAAAGGTATTGAAACTCCTACAAGAGATTTATTTGAGACTATCACAGATGATTCTATTTTAGAAATTCAAACTAAAATTGATAATATAATTGGCGAAAATAACTTAAAAAAATTAATTGATAATGAACAGGATCCAAGACAAACATTATTTGAAAGAAATGAATTAAGAGAATTTAGAGGTCTAGTATATTTGAAAGGTATTGACTCCAATTTATCAGAAAATGAAAAAAAAGGAGTTATAAGTGGTAAAATTGATGGATTTGATAGAGATCATCAACATTGGAAAAATAAATCTGATTTAGAAACAGCTGAACCTCAAAAAAGTATATATAAGGGTTTTTCAGAAATTGCAAAACTTTAAGCAGATAAAATGAGACTTGAAAATAATGAAAGACCAATTAGTGAAGAAGGAATACAGATTTTAAATGAAAATGCTGATGAAAGTGACCTTGGTAGATTAAAAAGATTTAAAAAATGGGCAAAAGGAAATTTATTAGGTTTATCAGCAGTTGCTATTTCTGTAGCAGGTATAATTACAGCAATAGTTATAAGGGCAAGAAACGCATTAAAACAAGGTGCAAAAGCGGTTGGAAATTTAGGAAAAGCAATTGCAAATATAGGTAAAAATTTTGGTGCAGTCATTTCAGCAGTTTTAAATTTAATTTCACAGGTGTTATAATGGGGTGCAAAAGGTATTGCTTTTCTTGCTAAAAATCTATGGATATTAGTTATTGCAATTACTTACTTTTTATATGAAGAATATAAGCAGGCAAAGAAAGCTCGAATGAAGTGAGCAAGAATAGAAAAAATAAATAAAATTTTGTTATATATAATAAAAAATGAATAGAGTAAGCGAATTATATCCAGGATATAAAAGATCAAAAATGAGAGAAATTAAAGGAAACAGAACAAGAAGTGTTGTAACTTTGAATCCGAATTCAGCAAATCCAGAAGAAGAACTTTATATAGATATTCCAAAATTAAATCCTAATTTGTGTCTTGTTCCTGATTCATTAAAATTGTTATTTAATTTTAAAAATGCAAATACTAAATCTTGGTTTTTAAATAATTTATCAAAATTGCTAAAGAAAAGATTGGTTGTTAAATTTCCTGGAGAAATTGTTTATGATAATACAGGAGAATCTTTACTAGAAATTTACAAAGATCTCTGGAAGCCTGAATTTGAAAGAGCAGATATGGTTGAATACAGCATCGCCCAAGAAAACCTCAGAAAATTACTTTCAAAAGATGACTCTGGAGCAACAAGTGGTAATACAGAAAAAGCTTCTGATAAATGAATGTATGATATTTATGGAACAAAACAGTGTTTAAAATTAGAAAAAAATACTTTCAGATCATGGACTATATGCTCCTTATGGAATGATTAATAATTTTCAATACATTTTAACTTTTCCAAAAGCTAGTGAAATTATGGTAGCACAGTCTGGCAGTAGTGTTGGTGGATATACTTTGGAAAATTTAGAATTAGAGTATGAAACAATTGAAAATCAAGATTTGGAAATTGATGTTTTATCAAATTACTCCACAGGAAGATCATTATCATATAACTATGTAACTTTGCTGAAAACTGTGGAATGTGATAAGGATGCAACTTTACATAATGAAACCATAAATATTCCACGGAAGAGCATGAAAGCTGTTGTGATGTTATTTAGAAATAAAACTGTTACAGATAGTGAACAATTTGTTTATCCAAATATAACAGAAGTTAAAATTTCTGTTGAAGGGGTACCAAATAGTATATATTCTGAAGGAATGCCAAAAAGATTTTTTGAAGAAGCATTTAGAATATTTCACTGTGGATATGCCGACTGTGATTCAGTTATGAGTCTTGAGAAATTTTATAAAGATTCATTTGCATTATGTATTGATTTGAGAACATTAGATGATAACTTTGTTTATGGGAATGGTAAAAAATTAGTAAACACACAGTCTGGATTATTGTTAGAAGTTAAAAAAACCTGCTATTTCTGCAAATGTAATGTGTCATATATTTGTGATAAGTGATGGATTGTTAAACATTGTAAATAAAGATTTGTCATCAATACAATTTTAAATATTAAAAAATAAAAAATGAATGAGAGCGAATATGAAGGTAAAAAACCATTTAATATAATTGTTGGAATGACGGCTTGTGGAAAAACAAAATATCTTTTAGATTTTATAGAAAATGAATATAAAAATTATTTTGATTATACAGTTGAACCTGTATATAATGGCCACCCTCGGGACTTTGAAAAGTGGCCGCTTAATACAGGATGACCGAAAATACTCCATGAGGGGCTACTTGATTGTGGCCAAATTTCACCAACACCTCATTCAAGAAAAGAATAAGACAAGCAGTACTATTTCAAACAATTTGTATGACAAATAAAACATTTAAATGAAAGGTACTAATAACAATAGAATATATAAACCTAATGTCTTAAGGGAAAACAATTCTCTCACTGAGAGAGACATTCACGCTTCTTATTAGACATTGTGGATGAAGTAAAGTCTGAAAGTAATCGCAGGCTGTGCCTTGAGCAGTATTATTTGGGTTCAGCTAAATACTAGAACACATTTGTCGCCTTTTTGACAGCTACATCACAAGCGGAAGCTTTGAATGACACTCTGTTGTCGCTACACTGTTACAATTCTGTCTGAAATTAAGATGTTTATGGAACTTTTTCACATAGATTCTTATATTCGCGGTTACCATGCATGCATGGGTATTTGGGAGCCAAAATTCGATGAGTTGTTTGAACTGAAACGAGAGCCGCAAAATAAATAAGACACGAATGCTGTGGCAGTTGCTCGCCAAAAACGTAAATCAAGATCAACAAGATCTGTTTGCCGCAAAACATACTGCTTCAAAACCATATTTTCACCCTAACGCAATGATAGACAATTATGAAGTCATTGGTCCTGTCCCTAAGTTGATGGCATGGCTAACCAAATTTTTGAAATGGCCAACAAACAGCAGAAAAGTTGTTGTAAAGGACAAGTGCGTTAACAGAGGTGGAGGTTATGGCCTGGAAATCCCTGCAAGTATACGTTTGAAGGCGATCTATTTTCAATCAAATGGCTGAAGAACAACCTAGCTAAAGAGAAGTTTCGAGTAGAGAATAGCGACACTGAACTGCATGATAACAATAAATGTTATACAGTGTAGTTATATAGGAAATGTTTTGTTTGCTCACAATGTTGACAGATCACTTGAAAAGAATAAAATGTGATATGCGTGTTTACTTAAATATTCTCGGGTTTCATTTCTAGGGTGGCTGCTTAATACAGGTAAAAATAACAAAAGACAGACATGGGAGAGGCAAACTGTGGCCGCGGCCACTTAATACAGGTGGCCGCTTAATACAGGTGACAAATATAGTATTTCTATAGAAAAAAAATCGGGACTTTGAAAACTGGCCGCTTAATAGAGGGCCGTTATATACAGGTTCGACTGTATTTTAATTTGTCCGACATTCAAATGGAATAAAACTTATGAAAATTGGAAATATGATAAAGATGAAGATTTTATTGCTATTCCTTGTGATCAAGATAATGTTGAAGATTGGTTAAAATTTATAGTTGACTTTTCAAAAGGAAGTAAAAGTTTAATCATATCGGATGATTGTGCAAGTGGAAAAAATGTTAAAAATAGAACAAGTGAGTTGGTTAAATTAGGATTTTCTGCAAGGCATTATAATCTTTCCGCTGTTGTAATTACACAACAACTCATGTCAATTGCTAAACTATTTAGAGAAAATATTTCAAAATTAGTCACATTTTATAACCCAAATAAAAAAGATATGACAACAATAATTCAAGAATATTTAGATGTAGGCGACTGCACGGCAGAAGGTAAAAAAGAATTGGATAAAATTTTAGAAATGTTAAAAACAAAAAATATTCAAGATTAGAAATTAATTTAATTTTTCCATTTGGTTATAAAATAAATGAGTGAACAAAGTGAACAAGAAAATTTAGAAGTTCCACCAATTGGGGAAGCTGTGACAACTGAAACCACAAACAATGAATCTGGTGTGAAGCAAGATGTGAAAACAGAAGTAATGAAAAAACAAGAAGAATTGATAAAATTGTCTGAAGATTGAGAAATTAGTCAATCAGTACAAAATTTTAAAAAATCAAGTGATAAAGTTATATTAAAAATTTATGCAGAATATGAGGTAAAACAAGCAGAAAAAAGCAAATGTATTTTTAACAGATTTGCAGATTTATTGGGTGGATTAGAAGCAATTGAAAGCAGTGAAGAATTGGAAAAAGAACTGGTTAAAGATAAGTTATTAAAAAGAGATGTAAAATCTGCAGTTGAAAAACTAAGTCCATATTTACCATATCTCGGAATATTATCAGGTGGAGTTACAGTTGGAAAACATGTTATTAAAAAACAAAGCAAAAAAGATGATAGTGAGGTGACAACAAACCAAACATGAATAATTTTATAATATATATTGTATTATAAAATTAAAAATTATTCCACAGATTCTGAAGATGGTTTAACACGGGTTTCACCCACGCTTTGAGTTATGTCTTTTCTAATTAATTTACTCATAAGTGTATTTAGTATTTTATCTTTTTCCTTCTAATTATTGTTTGTTGATTCTTCATTTTCTGAAGATTTTAACAATTTTAAATGATTACTATTTTCCGAAAATTGAATTTCGTTAATATTATTTTTCCCGAAAGTCATTCCAGCTTCAAAATCTTTCATTCCAAGATCTACATGAGCACAGATCCTAAAACCGCTTTTTTTAACTTTTCTAAGATTTATTGGAGGATAACCATGAAGATTTAAATCCAATTTTGTGCCATTGTTTGAATCCTTATTGGAATTATCTTTATTGTTTGTTTTTGATGTTATACAATTTCCCATTTTTTATTTATTATTCTTTTTATTACCTATTAAATATAATTTTTTTCACAAATTTATCGGCTAGGTTGTTTGCTTAAAATTGTGTCAAAAAAAGGTAATTCCCCGCCTGTTGATGAGGGATTTCCCCCACATTTCACGGTCAGGATGTCAAAACTGGAGTGTTTGAATCATATATATTAAAAACAGTTGCAGCCACCAAAACATGTTTACACACATTTTTTCCAAATAAGGTCATAATTTTATCATGTGATAATCATATGACTATTCTCAACCAATGAAAAACCAACCCATAAATTAACCAAAATAATATTCAAAACCAAAAAAGAAACCAGTTGGTTTCATTTGTGGAAAAAAAAAACAAAACAAAATAACCAGTTGGTTTCATTTGTGGCAAAACAAGCCAAGATGCCTGGTTTAGAAGAATTGACTCGAAGGTACAAAAGTGTTTGTCAACGTATTCAGGACCAGATATATATGATTGAAAGTCATATGGCAGGACATGAATCATTCACGTTTAATTCTTCCAAAGAGATTTCTAATTTACATCAAGTGGATTTAGCAGCCAAGCATTCAATTGTTACAAGTCATATATGTGCCTTGGAAGAATTTAAAAAATTGATCAACGATGAATCTTCTAGAAGAAATATACAACACAATGTGATCCGAGAACGAGAGAAGCTGAAGACAACCAGAAGACAAACCCGTCCGAGCAAAAACCCGTACAAGAATGAATGACCATGTGTGAAGTGATTCTTATTACTTATATGGTTCAATCAATCTTAATTATTCATACTCAAGTAACATTTATTCTGATTAAATACTTTTATCTTATCTTATATTTGTATCAAGTTAATATCTTTGAAAATTGCATAATTCGACAATTGTGACAATTCTCCCCCAGAGTGGGGTTTGTTTGGAACTTTTCAACTAGAAAAACTATGATGCCATGAGGTGTTGCCATAGAATATTATGATTAAATGTGTTGGAATTTTTTCTTGGTATTAAAGTTATGATATCACATGCTGGTCGAGCTGTTCTAGTTGTTAGAGAGATTAGGTATATTTGAGAGATTAGCCTGCTGTGTTGGGGGATTTCCCTTTGACACTTTAAAAATTTTGACCAATTTTTAAAACATGTTGAAATTCTTGGTAACATTATCAAATTCCTGGAAGCGATCGAAAGGGACGTAAGCGAAGTAAAATGCATCGTCATCAGGATAAAAAGAGAATTTCCCTGTGACACTGAAAAATTTACCAAAATTTGAAACGTGTTGCTAAAATGTGCCGGTCCCTGCATTTTACAGACTACTATTTTTGTTATTTCAGTGCTTTTAGCCTTTTTGCCCATCAGATCATTCAATACTTTCCAGGTTCCTTTTTGATTTCCTGAGTTGTTTCTGATCTCATTTTTGTAGTAAGCCTTTTTTTGTCTTTTATCTATAGTTTGTCATTCCTATGAATAATAGACAAGACTGTGATACTTACAGTAGGGTGTTGTTTGATCCAACTGATAACATTTGACATTTTCTCCATTACGGTTTGTGGAGGATGTTTGTGCCAGCATGGATTATAACGTGGTTGGGCTTTCTTTTCAGGATAGGCTTGACATAGTCTTACAGATCTTCTATTGTCACACCAGGAAAGGAATGCGATATTACTTTGCAAGATTTTGATAATTTTCTCCCGTTGATGAGTTTAGTCATCGAGTCACCAATGACAGCAACATGCCTCTTCCTTGGGGTTTGGTTTGGTCTGCCATTCAGTTGATCATTTTGGGAATTTATTGGTCCTGGAGGGGTGTTCTTGTTGTATACATTTTGGTTTCCAGCAGCATCTGTTAGTTTAGGTTTGCCATTATTGACTTGGCAGCTACTGTCGTCAGTTTTCTTCATCTTTGTAGATTGATCATGCCTTTGACTTTGAGTTTGGTTTGCATTCCATTTCTTCCCATGAACCTCAATCCAAGGATTTTTGTTGGACGAGATTTCTTTTGTTGATTGGTTGGATTCACATTCTTGTCTAAGTAATTTGATGACAGCTAATAGGTTGTCCCATTCAGCTTTGAGTTTCTCAATTTGTGATTTTAGGTTGCTGCATGAATCATGATCGAGCTTGGCATTTGAATTTTCGGTATTTCTGAATTTACTTTCGAGGCATAATTCAGTGATTGATGAAGAGTTTATTTCACAGCCCAAGTATATATGGTGGTGGGAGTTTTCTACTTTGAGAGAGTTCAATTCATTTGCTTCGGAGTTGTTGTTGTTGGATAATTCAACATAGCCACTGTTCTTCACCGCCGCCACCACGTGGTCTGTAACATTGGCTGGATTTGTCAAGTTTTCAAATGACATGATTAGTTTTCTGATCGCTTCATGTTTTCCCCTTGGACATTGAGAGTTTTGGTCCCAGGATAGAAGCAAATGGTAACAGATTCACTCATAAAAACGTGAAAATCACCGTTGTTTGTTGTATGTGACCAAGCACCCTCTAAGTTCAGCTGATTCCCCATGAAGAGTTTAAGGCTTTGAAGGTCATTTAGCCATTTAATCCTTGCCCTGTGATTAGTCCATTCGATTAGGATTGTAACTCTGCTAATATCTTCTACACTTTCACCATCAACTAGGTCATGCTTGTCTCGATAAACAGATCACGATTCAGTCATGCTACATGCCGCCATATCTATATATCGCCATACAATATATAGATATATGGATGTATGGAGATATGGATATATAGATGGACGAATATAGACAAATATATCTTGAGTAAAACCATATACAGGCAGAGTGCTCGATATTGAAGCAGAGCAGAATACGAGAGAAGTGAGAGACAAAACTCGGATTACTTTATAGAACTTTTTAATCATGACAAATTTGTTTCGTATGGCAAGCTAAGTTTGCCACACTCCTCAGGTGATAATTGCGTTTGTAGTGACGTGCCAGAGAACTTGGTTACTTAAATGAAATATAGCATCATATGCTAAATAGGTGTCAGTTTATAGTAGTGTTTACAGTAGAGTTATTGGTTGTTTAATAGGAATATCTTTCTGTGTCTGCATGTAGTTATAAGTTTGTTTCTTTTTTTTGAGTGAGCTCAATTCCTGGTGGTAAATAATTAAAAATTTTTCATAAAGGCAAAGATTACAACGTTTTGTTTTGTTAGAATAAGCCTTACATTTCCTGAGGATTTTCCATTTGATTGAGTATGGGACATTTGATTTTTTTAAGGACCAGATGCATTTGCTAAGTTTTGTTGTGTGTTTCTTGTTCGTATCTTTGAATGAACTGTGCTGGTTATTGAACCTGGTTTTGAATCTGCCTCCAGTGAGTCCAAAGTACGTTTGAATTTTGTTGTTGTCTTCTCTGGTTACTGTCACTTGGTAAACGATGCTTTCTGCTAGGCATTTTCTAGACAAAGGATAGGAAACTTTCTGTCCGCAGCTACATTATCGGTTTCGGTGTCGTCTGTTGTGGTTGTTTGCTGTGCTGTTGTGGGCAGAGATTATGTTGTGAAAATTTGGCATGCAGCTGTAACTGAGTTTGAGGATGTTTCAGTTTAGGATTTTGTGCAGTGGATGGTCAGGTGAGAAGCATTCGTCAACGATTTTTAGAAATTTGTGGCCTATATTTGTTGCTGCACATTAAACCATATGACACGTCTGGTTCTTGAAAGCTTTGGTTTCGTGAGTTTAGGATTAAACTTTAGCGTGTGATTGTATCCACTTTTTTGTAAGGCTTCCTGATACGGCGGAATGGCTGCATCAAACGATTTTTTGTCGGACGATATTTTGGAGACTCTTCTGTTGATTGATTCAGGTATGGTAGGTAGAATGGAAGGAGGATGATTGCTGCAGCTGTTTATACACTGCAGTATGTTTCCCAGTTTCATAAATGGTTTGTAGGTGGTGGATCTAAAGTCTAGTGTGATGTCGAGGTAGTTAATGCATTTTTTGTTAGCTTCGATGGTGATCTTGAGGTCATGGTCATTAAATGTTTTGCAGATGTGCTTCTTGATATTTTGAATTTCTTTTGGTGATTCGTTAAAGGCAGCAAGTCTATCATCTCTGTCATATAGCAGTGTTAGTTTTGACAGTAGGAAGGAGCCGACAATTTCACATGTCTCTGCTACGTCAAAAAGTGAGGTTGATGATTTCTTGCACCAAGCTGTGTTTTTGTCGAAGGGAATGTATTTCTTTGCCTGGATGTTTTTCTTGTCTTTGGTTATTTCACCGTGGTTTGATGCAAATGTCAGGGCATCTAGAAGTAATTTTTCGGATATTGAGGGGTAGAAGTCAACTATGTCGAAGCTAATAAACAATCAGTCTGATTTATCTGTCAGCTTATTGAACCAGGTAATAACTGAGTCAGTATTTTTCTATTGGTTTAGTTTTGTAGAATTGGCGATTTTGTAGTTGATGCATTGGAGGATTCGACAACAGAATTGACACTATTGCAACTAAAAATTCTTTCATTACGCTAAAAGACCACAAACCCAACTTCGACAACAAGCCCATGTGGAGACTAATAAACCCATCAAAATCAGAAATTGGAATCATTAGCAAACAAATCCTCCAATGCATCAATTCCAAAATCGCCAATTCTACAGAACTAAACCAATGGGAAAATACTGACTCAGTTATTATCTGGTTCAATGAGCCGACAGATAAATCAGACTGCTCATTTATCAGCTTCGACATAGTTGACTTCTACCCCTCGATATCTGAAAAATTAGTTCTGGATGCCCTGACTTTAGCATCAAACCATGATGAAATAACCAAAGATGAGAAAAACATTATCCAGGCAAAGAAATCCATTCTCTTTGATGAAAACAAGGCTTGGTGCAAGAAATCATCGACCTCGCTTTTTGACATGACGATGGGTTCGTTTGACAGAGCAGAGACATGTGAAATTGTGGGCTCCTTCCTACTGTCAAAACTAACACTGCTATATGACCACAACATCAGACTTTACAGAGACGACGGGCTTGCTGTCTTTAACAAATCACCAAAAGAAATTGAAAATATCAAGAAGCATATCTGCAAAACATTTATTGACCATGGCCTCAAGATCACCATTGAAGCTAACAAAAAATTAGTTAACTACCTTGACATCACACTAGACCTTAGATCCGCCACCTACAAACCATTTATGATACCGGGAAACATACCGCAGTATATAAACAGCCGCAGCAATCATCCTCTTTCCATTCTACATACCATACTAAATAAATCAACAGAAGACTCTCCAAAATATCATCCGACAAAAGATTGTTTGATACAGCCATTCCGCCATATCAGGAAGCCTTACAAAAAAGCAGATACAATCACATGCTAAAGTTTAATCCTAAACCCGCGAAACCAAAGCTTTCAAGAACCAGACATGTCATTTGGTTGAATGCGCCATACAACTCCAACGCAGCAACAAATATAGGCCACAAATTTCTAAAAATCATTGACGAATGCTTCCCACCAGACCATCCACTGCACAAAACCCTAAACAGAAACACCCTCGAACTCAGTTACAGCTGCATGCCAAATTTCCACAACAAATCTCTACTCACAAAAGCGCAGCATACAACCACAATGGATGACACCAAAAACCAAGAGTGTAACTGCAGACAGAAAGTTTCCTGTCCTTTGTCTGGAAAATGCCTAGCAAAAAGCATTGTTTACCAAGCAACAGTAACCAGAAAAGACAACAATGAAATTCAAACGTATGTTGGACTCATTGGAGGCAGATTCAAAAGCAGGTTCAATAACCACCACAGTTCATTCAAAGATACGAACAGGAAACACACACCAGAACTTAGCAAATACATCTGGTCTTTAAAAGAATCAAATATTCCATACTCAATCAAATGGAAAATCCTCTGGAAATGTAAGGCTTATTCTAACAAATCAAAACGTTGTAATCTTTGCCTTTATGAAAAATTTCTAATTTACCACCCAGAATTAAGCTCACTCGACAAAAGAAACGAACTTATAACTAGATTCAGACACAGAAAGATATTCCTATTAAACAACCAATAACTCTACGGTAAATACTATTGTAAACTGACACCTATTTAGTGTATGACACTATATTTCATTTAAGTAACCAAGTTCTCTGGCATGTCACTAGAAACGCGATTATCACCTGGCGAGTGTGGCAAACTTAGCTCACTATACGAAACAAATTTGTTGTGATTAAAAAGTTCGATGAAGTAGATATATATCTATATATATATCTATATATATATATATCTACACATCTACACATCTACACGTCTACATATCTACATGTCTACATATCTACACGTCTACATATCTACACGTCTACATATCTGTAGATCTACATATCTGTAGATCTACATATCTATATCTACACATACGTATCTATATCTACACATACGTATCTATATGTACACATACGTATCTATATGTACACTTACGTATCTATATGTACACTCACGTATCTATATGTACACTCACGTATCTATACGTACACTCACGTATCTATACGTACACGTACGTATCTATACGTACACTCACGTATCTATACGTACACGTACGTATCTATACGTACACGTACGTATCTATACGTACACGTACGTATCTATACGTACACGTACGTATCTATACGTACACGTACGTATCTATACGTACACGTACGTATCTATACGTACACGTACGTATCTATACGTACACGTACGTATCTATACGTACACGTACGTATCTATACGTACACGTACGTATCTATACGTACACGTACGTATCTATACGTACACGTACGTATCTATACGTACACGTACGTATCTATACGTACACGTACGTATCTATACGTACACGTACGTATCTATACGTACACGTACGTATCTATACGTACACGTACGTATCTATACGTACACGTACGTATCTATACGTACACGTACGTATCTATACGTACACGTACGTATCTATACGTACACGTACGTATCTATACGTACACGTACGTATCTATACGTACACGTACGTATCTATACGTACACGTACGTATCTATACGTACACGTACGTATCTATACGTACACGTACGTATCTATACGTACACGTACGTATCTATACGTACACGTACGTATCTATACGTACACGTACGTATCTATACGTACACGTACGTATCTATACGTACACGTACGTATCTATACGTACACGTACGTATCTATACGTACACGTACGTATCTATACGTACACGTACGTATCTATACGTACACGTACGTATCTATACGTACACGTACGTATCTATACGTACACGTACGTATCTATACGTACACGTACGTATCTATACGTACACGTACGTATCTATACGTACACGTACGTATCTATACGTACACGTACGTATCTATACGTACACGTACGTATCTATACGTACACGTACGTATCTATACGTACACGTACGTATCTATACGTACACGTACGTATCTATACGTACACGTACGTATCTATACGTACACGTACGTATCTATACGTACACGTACGTATCTATACCTACACGTACGTATCTATACCTACACGTACGTATCTATACCTACACGTACGTATCTATACCTACACGTACGTATCTATACCTACACGTACGTATCTATACCTACACGTACGTATCTATACCTACACGTACGTATCTATACCTACACGTACGTATCTATACCTACACGTACGTATCTATACCTACACGTACGTATCTATACCTACACGTACGTATCTATACCTACACGTACGTATCTATACCTACACGTACGTATCTATACCTACACGTACGTATCTATACCTACACGTACGTATCTATACCTACACGTACGTATCTATACCTACACGTACGTATCTATACCTACACGTACGTATCTATACCTACACGTACGTATCTATACCTACACGTACGTATCTATACCTACACGTACGTATCTATACCTACACGTACGTATCTATACCTACACGTACGTATCTATACCTACACGTACGTATCTATACCTACACGTACGTATCTATACCTACACGTACGTATCTATACCTACACGTACGTATCTATACCTACACGTACGTATCTATACCTACACGTACGTATCTATACCTACACGTACGTATCTATACCTACACGTACGTATCTATACCTACACGTACGTATCTATACCTACACGTACGTATCTATACCTACACGTACGTATCTATACCTACACGTACGTATCTATACCTACACGTACGTATCTATACCTACACGTACGTATCTATACCTACACGTACGTATCTATACCTACACGTACGTATCTATACCTACACGTACGTATCTATACCTACACGTACGTATCTATACCTACACGTACGTATCTATACCTACACGTACGTATCTATACCTACACGTACGTATCTATACCTACACGTACGTATCTATACCTACACGTACGTATCTATACCTACACGTACGTATCTATAAGTACACGTACGTATCTATAAGTACACATACGTATCTATATCTACACATACGTATCTATATCTACACATACGTATCTATATCTAAACATACGTATCTATATCTACACATACGTATCTATATCTACACATAAGTATCTACACATACATACATATCTACACATACATGTATATCTGCACATACATGTATATCTGCACATACGTATCTATCTACACATACGTATCTATCTACATATATCTATCTACATATATCTATCTACATATATATATATATATATATATCTGTCGACAAAACACTTGCTGACAGTAGCGTGATCATTACACCTTAAAACCCTAGCTTTTTACTTACGTACCATGCATGTCCTTTTATATTGTTGTCTTGTGTA
The DNA here is from genome assembly GCA_030142905.1 of Heliopora coerulea. NCBI lineage: Eukaryota > Metazoa > Cnidaria > Anthozoa > Scleralcyonacea > Helioporidae > Heliopora > Heliopora coerulea. The sequence goes on along the minus strand of JASJOG010000193.1, from coordinate 124,001 downwards.
TACTTAACATGTGTATTAATACTGTATTGGTGATCATTTACGGCCAACCTTTGATGAGAGACCACCTGTCTTGAGAGACCACTTTTTTATGAACCAAGGGGCGGTCTCTCAAAACAGGTACCACTGTATATAGATATAGATATATAGAAATAGATATATAGATCTAGATATGGAGATATAGATACGCAGATATAGATACGCAGATCTAGATACGCAGATCTAGATACGCAGATCTAGATACGCAGATCTAGATACGCAGATCTAGATACGCAGATCTAGATACGCAGATCTAGATACGCAGATCTAGATACGCAGATCTAGATACGCAGATCTAGATACGCAGATCTAGATACGCAGATCTAGATACGCAGATCTAGATACGCAGATCTAGATACGCAGATCTAGATACGCAGATCTAGATACGCAGATCTAGATACGCAGATCTAGATACGCAGATCTAGATACGCAGATCTAGATACGCAGATCTAGATACGCAGATCTAGATACGCAGATCTAGATACGCAGATCTAGATACGCAGATCTAGATACGCAGATCTAGATACGCAGATCTAGATACGCAGATCTAGATACGCAGATCTAGATACGCAGATCTAGATACGCAGATCTAGATACGCAGATCTAGATACGCAGATCTAGATACGCAGATCTAGATACGCAGATCTAGATACGCAGATCTAGATACGCAGATCTAGATACGCAGATCTAGATACGCAGATCTAGATACGCAGATCTAGATACGCAGATCTAGATACGCAGATCTAGATACGCAGATCTAGATACGCAGATCTAGATACGCAGATCTAGATACGCAGATCTAGATACGCAGATCTAGATACGCAGATCTAGATACGCAGATCTAGATACGCAGATCTAGATACGCAGATCTAGATACGCAGATCTAGATACGCAGATCTAGATACGCAGATCTAGATACGCAGATCTAGATACGCAGATCTAGATACGCAGATCTAGATACGCAGATCTAGATACGCAGATCTAGATACGCAGATCTAGATACGCAGATCTAGATACGCAGATCTAGATACGCAGATCTAGATACGCAGATCTAGATACGCAGATCTAGATACGCAGATCTAGATACGCAGATCTAGATACGCAGATCTAGATACGCAGATCTAGATACGCAGATCTAGATACGCAGATCTAGATACGCAGATCTAGATACGCAGATCTAGATACGCAGATCTAGATACGCAGATCTAGATACGCAGATCTAGATACGCAGATCTAGATACGCAGATCTAGATACGCAGATCTAGATACGCAGATCTAGATACGCAGATCTAGATACGCAGATCTAGATACGCAGATCTAGATACGCAGATCTAGATACGCAGATCTAGATACGCAGATCTAGATACGCAGATCTAGATACGCAGATCTAGATACGCAGATCTAGATACGCAGATCTAGATACGCAGATCTAGATACGCAGATCTAGATACGCAGATCTAGATACGCAGATCTAGATACGCAGATCTAGATACGCAGATCTAGATACGCAGATCTAGATACGCAGATCTAGATACGCAGATCTAGATACGCAGATCTAGATACGCAGATCTAGATACGCAGATCTAGATACGCAGATCTAGATACGCAGATCTAGATACGCAGATCTAGATACGCAGATCTAGATACGCAGATCTAGATACGCAGATCTAGATACGCAGATCTAGATACGCAGATCTAGATACGCAGATCTAGATACGCAGATCTAGATACGCAGATCTAGATACGCAGATCTAGATACGCAGATCTAGATACGCAGATCTAGATACGCAGATCTAGATACGCAGATCTAGATACGCAGATCTAGATACGCAGATCTAGATACGCAGATCTAGATACGCAGATCTAGATACGCAGATCTAGATACGCAGATCTAGATACGCAGATCTAGATACGCAGATCTAGATACGCAGATCTAGATACGCAGATCTAGATACGCAGATCTAGATACGCAGATCTAGATACGCAGATCTAGATACGCAGATCTAGATACGCAGATCTAGATACGCAGATCTAGATACGCAGATCTAGATACGCAGATCTAGATACGCAGATCTAGATACGCAGATCTAGATACGCAGATCTAGATACGCAGATCTAGATACGCAGATCTAGATACGCAGATCTAGATACGCAGATCTAGATACGCAGATCTAGATACGCAGATCTAGATACGCAGATCTAGATACGCAGATCTAGATACGCAGATCTAGATACGCAGATCTAGATACGCAGATCTAGATACGCAGATCTAGATACGCAGATCTAGATACGCAGATCTAGATACGCAGATCTAGATACGCAGATCTAGATACGCAGATCTAGATACGCAGATCTAGATACGCAGATCTAGATACGCAGATCTAGATACGCAGATATAGATACGCAGATATAGATACGCAGATATAGATACGCAGATATAGATATCAATATATATATAGATAGATACACAAGTCACCATGTGTGTAAAAGAACTCCACGAACATGAAGATTAGTACCCCCTTGCACCGTGAGCAAGAGGACCAGACGAACCATAAAAAAATTTGGATAATTATCCATTAGTTGAAACAGAATCGCCATACCAAACAATATGTGGGTTATTAGATAAAGGAAACCAAATGTTACATTGAGTTTTTGATCCTGAGTCAAAAAATGGGTATAATGGTGTACTTCAGCTTTGGGAAAGTTGCCTACAAGAGATCATACAATAGGACAAAGACAGGAAGAAAATATCAGTGATTCTAGGAATGGACTAAAGAAAATATATTATGAATTTCTGCATTTTTAATATCAATTGCTGGAATATTAACAACAATTATTACAAGAGCAAGAAAAGCTATTGTAAAAGGTGCCCAGGCTACATCAAATTTGGTAAAGCAGCTGCTAATTTAGCTAAAAAAACTAAGTCTATTATTAGTGGCATTACTTAATTTAATAGCACAAGCAATCTCATGGGGAGCACAAGGTATTAGTTGGTTTATGTATGATCAGTATAAACAAAAAAAAGGAAATATTTAATACATTATTGCAAGATGTGCTGTAAGATAACTCATAGATTGCTTGCAGTCAAAATTAAAATATTTGAATATAGTGAGATTAATGCCAAATTTTTGAGAGACAACTATGACAAGTTTTTTGATGAATGTGATAGACCGAGTAGACTGCTTTTTGACCAGCTGCAATGATATTATCAACAAACTTAATGAATAAACAAGGAAAAAGCTAATAAGTAAATGTCATTTACTTTCAAGATATTTACATAAAAAAGTATGTGAAGATCAGTTACAGTGGATGCATGACCATTGGTTTATGTATTAATTGTGTGGTGGTGGTAGTGATGTGAATAAACTTAACAGATGCTTATAAAATATGTGTTAACTTATTGACAAATGATAGTAAAGAGAAAACGTCGGTAGAAAACACAGAAGATCAAGGATCCCAAACGAGTGGCCATTCGTAAGAGGCTAAAAATCATAAGATGAGAAAAGGGATGAATCTTATAGTTTTGGCACTAATTATTTACACCCTATAGTTGGTGTTGCAATCACTGGACTATCTCTTTATTATATATATAAGCAAAATCAAAGAGAAGTTAAGCCATCTCATGCCGAAATAAAAAAATCACAACCAATGAAACATGCTTCACTGGATTAATTTGCTTAAAATAAAAATATGTAGTAATATATTATATATATATATATATATAATGTCAACAGTAAACAAAGAACTATTGAATGAAACTTGTGATGGTGCCCTTACCACAGATGGTGCTGTTGGTGTAAGTAGCAAAAACGCCATTAAATACAGCAGCTAAAATAGCCTTGGCTGTTGGAGCTTCATCAATTTTCATCAATTTTCATCAAATATGGTCAATAAAAGAAGTGGATCCCTACGACAAGAAAGATGTATGATAATCTTTTTGGTATTGTTCATAAAAAGTTACAATGGGATATCCACTGTAAATGCCTGTATTATAAAGTATGGTGTAATAAAATATCTGCTAATATATACAAGAGTCAAAAAAAAAAAAAAAAAAAAGAAAAAGAGGTCAATATTGGAAAAACAAGCAAATGAAAAAATCACTTAAGAACAGAACTTGGTATTGTGTACGTTATGATAAAGAAACGCTTACAGTTGCAAAATTCCAACATATCAGAACACAAATACATATTCAAAATGTTTATTTATAGATTGATTCTTTATTAAACTAATGACTGAATTTTTAAAATATACGAAATAAAATAAGTTGTATAATAGACAGAATGGAAAATAAAGTTAATTTTGATAATCAACCAATTAGTATTATGAGAGAAGGTGATAATATCTGGTTAAGAAGCCAATCAGTTGCAAAAGCTTTAGTTTATACAAATACCAGTGAGGCTATAAGAAAACCCACTGAATCGATGAGGGAAAAAGGGCACTTTAAATTTTACATTTATTAATGAGTCTGGAGTCTATTCTGTAATATTTGTATCAAAACTAGAACCTGCACAAAAATTCAAGGATTGGGTTTTTAGGGAAGCCATGCCATCAATATTTAAGACAGGACAATACACACTTCCTAAACCTATTAATAATCATTTAATGTTAATGAACAAGAGGAGTTTACATCAGAAAGTATCATAAAAATGCACTGTTAAACATTAGTAGTCTGTAAAGTGTGAGGACCAGCAACTTTTTCAAAAATGGGTCAAAATTTTTCAGTGTCACAGGGAAATCCCCAACGTAACTTTCGGTTTTCCTTACACCATTTCCGGCCTCTTCCAGGAATTTGTTAATGTTACCAGGAATTTCAACACATTTTAAAAATGGGCCAAAATTTTCAAAGTGTCGAAGGGAAATCCCCCAACACAGCAGGCTGCTAAATCCACTTGATGTAAATTAGAAATCTCTTTGTAAGAATGAAATGTGAATGATTCATGTCCTGCCATATGACTTTCGATCATATATATCTGGTCCTGAACATGTTGACAAGTATTGCTTGCGCTGGCTCCTTCGGTTTTCGTACCTTTGAGTAAGTTCTTCTAAACCAGGCATCTTGGCTCGTTTTGCCACAAATGAAACCAACTGGTTGTTATTTTGTTTTTTTTTTTCCTCAAATGAAACCAACTGGTTTGATTTTTGGTTTGTTTTGCCAAAAATGAAATTTATGGGTCGGTTTTTCATTGGTTGAGAATAGTCATACGATTATCACATGATAAAATGACCTTATTTGGAAAAATGTGTGTAAATATGTTTTGGTGGCTGCAACTGTTTTTAATATATATGATTCAGACACTCCAGTTTTGACATCCTGACTGTGAAATGTAGGGGGAATCCCTCATCAACAGGCAGGGAATTACCTTTTTTTGACACAATTTTAAGCAAACAACTTCACTGCTAAAGGGTTTATGGTTTAATTCCAAATATATTCTTATAAGTATCAATCATTTCCAACATATAATGCCCATATGCCAATGTATCTATTTTATTTTCAAGTATTATTCTTTTATCATCTTTTGCTGAAAATGCAATTTTTTCTACACTTTCAGTATACAATTCATGATTTCGGTGTCTTATTAAATTAATTTTTCTAATTTGTTCTTCTTCACTAAATAAGCATTCTTTATAATTTTGAAATGTTATATCTTTTTCAATAACATTTTTTTTAACACCTTTACATCTTTTTGATTCTTTTTCATCGATTTTATAAGAATATAATTTTGCTCTAAGCCCTACAAATTCTTCTATTTGTTTTCCCCTGCATTCTTCTTTCATCATTCCAATTACTTTTTTGTTTAAACCAGTTTTAATTCCACTTTTATGATCTTTTGGGTAATTACTTGTGTCAAACATTTTTTCAACATCTGTGGATATATCTTTATAAAAATCTTCAGTTTTAATTTCATACATTAAACTGTCAGTATCTGTAAATAACCGCGAATTTTCACCATATTTTGGTTTAATATAATTATAATGAAATTCATACATTAAAGTCTTTGATAAATCCAATATGCTCATTCCTAGGTATATAGGTTTATCAAGCTTAACTTTTTTCTTATGCATATGCATGGCAATTAAATTTTCAGAAAATATTGTTCTTTTGTCAAAATTGGTTTTTGAAAATAATTTTAATGCTTTTTCTTCTCTGTTAACTAATTGTATATCAACTCTGTTTCTAACATTCTCCATAGTTTTCCCAAATACAGAATTATTCATAAGTTTGAAAAAGTCTTTTTCAAATTCATTTTTTGCATCTGTTCTCAGTTTTGTGTTTAAATCAATATATTTTTTTCATAAAATCTTATTCATAAAATTTAATACCTTTATAAATTTCACTAATTTTTAATCCTAATTTTTCATATAATTTCCAGTTTTCACTATGTAAAACATATTTTTCTTTATTATTCAAATTTGGAATTAATTTTTCAACACCTCCTGCTCTGCAGGTGTCAACTTTTAATCTTTCTGGTGCTAATGGGTATTCATTATGTAAATCATGCAGCTCTTCAGGGTATTCCAAGTCAACTTCTAATATACAAGGAAATTTTTCCCAATTTTGTAATTCTCTTTCATTCATCCATTTAAAATCTCTCACAGGAAGTTTTTTACTCATAGCCCATCCATATACATTATATTCTTCAGGATTATACTTTGAGCCCATGTAAGGATTATTAGCTTCTGCATATCGCTTTGTAATTGTTGAAATTCCTCCTCTAATTCCATTTTCAATCATAAGGTACATTTGTGGGTCAGATAATAATTCTAATTCAACTTTAGTCATTTTCAACATTGCATCCCATGCCAATCCAGTTGAAGTATAATACCAAGTGGGATTTACCCCATAATTTTTTTTACAAACTTTTCTAAAATTTTCAAAAACATCCACCAAAAGTATCACATCAGTTTTCAAATATAAGTCGTGATATGATCGCATATCTTTAATATTAAATTTTTTTCCAAACATTTTGCTCATGTTCATAATCTGCTTCACTTATATTTTCATCATTTAATTTTGAATAAAATTCTTCAATATCAGGTAATTTTTCTTCATTTAATTTTTGAATATTATCAAACCAATCGTATGGAAACACACCTTTTCTAGTTAATAATTCTCTTTCTTCAGCTTCACTGTAAAATTTTTTCATAATATTTACCTCATTTTTATCTAAATTTTTAACCAAGTTTCCTAAACCACTTTGCATAAATTTAAAACTGTCAATAAATATAATTTGTTTTTTAACATTAATTATTTCTTTGACTTTATACTTTTCACTTCCATTTTCATCAATTTTTTCATATTCAATAATGTTTTCTTTACATCGACTTTTAAATTGTTTTTCTGTAATTATTTTTTTAGATTCAAATTTATCAACAATAATCTCTTTTGTAAATGAAATATATTTCTCCTCAGTGTTGGGGATACAATTAATTTCACCTTCTGAAACTCCAAGATTTTTAATAAACAAATGAGAGTCATAATTTGGTAAATTATGAAATATAACTGGAATAAATCTAGGTTTTTTCATTTTGAAATTACAACTACAACAAGCAGCACCTCGAAATTTTCCAGTGAGATGACAATGATCAGCAACTTTGGTAGAAGTGGAGCCCGAAGGGTGATCAACAGCTTGCTGCCCACCAGGGTTTTCAAATTCTTTACTACATGCATAACATTTCTTAGCTGTTTCAAAATCTTTTTTATCCTTTTCTCTAAATATAATCTTTTTTTGAAATTTAAATTGTTCATGTATCTTTTTAATATTATTTTCTAAACTTTCTACAAATTTTGCAGACACAGAGCTTGCGCCGTCTCCGTCACGAGATTTTTTTTGTATATTTTACTAAAATTGGTTTAAATATATTATCATCAAAACATTTTATCAAATAGCAATATCCAGATGGATATTGCTATTTGATAAAATTGCATTCAAAATCTGCATAAATTACAAATGGAACATTGTGCATTTATTCATAATTTTTAAACTTTAATTTTTCTCCTTTATTTGGATAAACAGTTTTTCCACACATATTTTGAACAATATTCCAAATGATTTTTAAGAGTTTTTTCATTATTGAAATTTTGTAAACAATAATTACAAATATGTAATTTTCCTCTATGTTTATTTACTTGACTTGAAAATAATCTGCTCATATTTTTAATTAAACAATGTTTATCCCTGTTTTCATTGCTTATTAACAATATGTTCACATGTGTGTTGCTCCGCTGAGAACTTCGTTCGATAATTTGTTCTGATTTACTTGCCCTCAAAGGAAAAATTTCGTGCTTTTTATTTCCAAACCTTTCTTCTTCATTATATCCAAAGACATTAATTGAAATATTTTTTTCAAATTTATCAATATCTGAAAATCCACATGGGAAATTAATTCCTTTAATATTAAAACCCTCAGCTTTCTTTTTTAAAATTTTTGTAATTCTACCAGGATTTCTCAAATTTGGACTGGTTTTCGAAAGTTCATTTATTACCACACACCACAATAAACATTTTTGATCATCATTTTGTGGATTAATAATTGCATTTTTATTTTTTAAAAATTTTGGGGTTGAAATAAAAGATAATGCAAGTAATCGTTGAATGTTATTAATATTAAGAATTACTTTTAAACTTTTATAAAATTTCCATAAACTTGAATTTTTTAAATATTCTTCAAAACTTAGAATAATTTTTTGAACCATTTTTTCATATATTTCATCAAAATTGCTTCCAGTAAAAATTTCTTCATAATAGCTATGAAAATGTGCTTTATCCACAGTTTCTTCTCCAGTTGCAGGATTTGTTTTTTTCATTAAGCAAACAAAGGTTAATTGTTGTTTTGAACCTGTAGTTCTGAGAGCTTCGCTCAATGTGCTTGGATATTTTTTAAAGTTTTTAATCACCAATGGTTTTATTTTTTCCAACACACTCAAAGGATCATATAAAGTCATTCCATATTTTTCCAAATCTAGTTCATAATGTTTTGTAACATTCAAAGCTTCTCTATCCAGCTCAAACTTTAGATCAGACATTTGTAATTTTTCCTGTATTTTGTTAAATATATTTAAAACATTTTCTTTTAAATGATTATACCAATTTGTTATTTTTTCTGCTCCTTTGTTTACATTATTTCTATATTTATCAAATAAATGAAGTACTTCTTCTTTAGACTTGTTAAATAAATTATTTGCTTTTTCTTTAGACCTTTCAATCAAACTTTTAATTTTTGAAACATATTTTGAAAATCATAACCAGGATTTGGTGTATCAAGTAAATTTCCTCTTTTAAAAACATTTTTTGGTTTTAATAAAGTTGTATTAATATTAGGGACATCTGTGTCCAATAAATTTTTTGTTGTATTCATTCTTTATTTATATGTTTATTTTTTCTTTAAATGCAATATGATGCAAAAAAAAAAAGAATAAAAATCATCTGATTTTTATTCTTAACCATACACCAAAGGTCTTCAATAACTAAATTTAAAAATATTAATGAATAAATTTAATCTTTTTGGTCTTGGTGCTGCGCTGAGACCTTTGGTCGATTTCAAAATAATTTTATAATTTGTATAAATTTTATAATTTGTATAAATTTTTTCTTCGGCTTCATAATCAATATCAAAATCACTAAAAATACAAAATTTTTCTTCAAAATTAATTGTATATTAATGTGGTAATAATTCTCCATCTCCAGAAAGTTTGCCAATTTTTTTTTTCTAAAAATATATTTTAAGTCATCGTCATCATAATTTTCATAATTTTCTGGTTTTAAAAATATTTCAACAACTTTTTCTGAGACTACTTGATTCATTGTTTTTTATTATATACAAATTTTTCCTTAAGAGCAAAATGCTTATTCAGCAAAAACCAAAAATGTTTGATCATTAATTTTTAAATATTTTTTTGCTTTAATTCTGTACTTGATGCTTTCTGCATTTAGGTTAAAATTTTTTGCAGCAGAATAAAGACTTTTAAAATTGAAAATTTCACCTGTTTCTTTGTTTATAATAATTATTGGTGTTGGTTTTTTCATTTTTTCTCTGCAATATTTTTCAAACTTTTCATTAGGTTTACTAATTTCCAAACCCAGTATTTTTTTCAAGGTCATTTTTTTTGTAAGTTTTATAATATTTTATTTTGCAATATCTCTCGATTGTTTAATAGTATAATGACTTTGATTGTTCATTTATTATATATAATTTTTTATTTAAGAACAAATTTTTTTTCTTAAAAAACAAAAATAAATAAGTTAAAAGTTGGTATTTTTCTTTTCTGAATCTTGTAAATCTTGTATAATTTAATCTCCAAATTTATTAAATTTTTAAAGTTTTCCATACAATTACAATTAAAACCATTTAAATTTAAATAATCAAATAGAAAATTATAATATTTAATGGAAATTTTAAATAAATTATAAACATTTTCATCTTTTAACCAATTATTATATTTTTTATCAATTTTTCCGTTTTTAAAGTAATCTAAAATAAATTAAAAAATGTTCATTTATTTTATTTATACCATTATATAAATTTGTAAACTATGAAGCCTCCTGAAATCCCAACCAGAAAAAAAGCAACATTTTGATATTCTTTCATTTGATCTGATGGTTTATAATCTTCCAATTTTGGCTCATTTCCAACAGCTTCACTGTATTCTTGCTCTAAACTTTTCACATGATTATTAATTTCTGCAAGAGTTTTTAATGCTGTGTTTGTTTGATTTATATCTGCATTTGCATCTGATAATTGTTGTCTTAATTTTTCAATTTCTTCTTTTCTTTTCACTTGCTCTTCATACCATTTTTCTTTATCTTTTGCTAATTTTTCCATTGCTTCATTATGTCTTTTTATCTCTTTTTCATATCCAGTATGATTAAGTTTACTAAATAAAAGTCCAGCACCCGCAAAAGCAACAGCATTAAATAATCCACCAACTACTGTTTCCATTTATTTTTATTTAATTTTTTTATTTTGTTCACATGCTTTGCTTCACTCACTTTGCTGTTTTATTGTTTGAAAGGATCCGTAGGAATCCACTTTTTGTCTTGTGCATATTTAATTCCAAGTGTTGATAATCCTACAGCTGCTGTAAGTTTTAATGTAGGCACTAAACTAGCCGGGGTTGACAAACCATCACTAAATACTCTTCTTGTTATCATTCCAATTCCCACAGCACCCAATGTAATTAGTGTAGAATCATATAATTCATTCATAGCTTCTTTTCTATTCATTTCAGTCATTTATTTATATACATAAAAAATTTTTTATTAAAGCTTTGCTTCCTTACAGGTTTTCAATAGAACACCTTGATGGACCACCCTGCAATTGCACACTTTTATTAATTTTGTTCTCATTCTTTCTTACTATTTCTTTTTCTTCTCTTTGTTGCTGCACTGAGACCTTTGGTCGATCACTTTGCTCAAGCATGCCCGGCTTTGCCATTTGCTTGCTTTGTTTGCTTTCCCTTTTGTCTTTTTTATATGCAAAGTATAATCCACCCAGTGCAGCAACAACCCCTACACCTCCAATCAAATACCGCAAAGCGGAAGGTCCAAAATCAATGTAATTATTTATTTCTTCATTTTCTACTCCGCTTTGTTGTCTTGCTTTTCTTTCTTTTGCTTCTCTTGAAATTTTCGCCAATCTTTTTCCCAATTCCACTTTTCTTGGGTCTTTTGCTTTAATTGTTTTTTCAACTGCTGTTACTTTAGCAGAAGTATTATCAGTTTGTTTACTTGTTTCGCCTTGTTCACTCATTTATTTATAAGTCTATTTAAAATGAATTACAAACAAATTTTAAACAAGCATAACCGTTCTGATTCAAGTTACGGCTTTGCTGCAGAAATCTCCGATTTCTACAAATCATTTAAAATAGATTTATTAAAATTTCTTTTTCTTTCATTTTTCTTTCAGTTAATATAGAAGTGAAAAAAAAACTCTCCTTCAAATATAAAAGAATTTTTTGAAATATCAGATCCAAAAAGTAAATTATTTGTTCCACTTGTTATTGCTTGAAATGTAAAATCTTTAATTAATTTTCCATTTGCCCAAAAACTTGATTTATTTGTTTTTGGATTACTTTCCGCATCAATATGAACACTTATGCAATGGACTTTGTATTTTTCAAAAATATTTGTTTTAATTGGAAAAAAACTTTGATCTATCTCGTAATAGTCTGTTGTTCCTCCACCATATATAACAAATTTATTTTTATTTTTATATCCAAATCCTCCAATTATCTTGATCTGTATTTTTATTCCCCGTTATTATTGTCATTTTGTCAGTATTGAGAGTATAATCCAAAATTAAATAAACAAGGAAAAAATTTAAATAATCTTTTTTTCCTGATTGAGTATTGATGTTTAAATTTAAACTCATTTTGCTTTTAATTCCATGAAAGAATAAAATTTTTTTTCCGCTTGCGGTCCCTGGGTTTGAAACATACCTAGAATTTTATAAAATGGGTTGTTTCGATTTGTCGGTTTCTGTAAAATTTTCATCTGAAATTTTTGATTGATTATACCAAACTTTTATTTTATAATTTGCTCCATCATATTCTAAATAACTTGTTCAATCATAAATTTCACCATAAAAATTAAAATCCGAATTTAATATGTAACTTTGAATGAGGTTTAATTGGTGGGCAGTATTTTTAAGCGCAGTGTGCACCGTTTCGGTTTTGTTGTCCACGTATTTCTTCCTAGTTAAATGTGTATCATCTGTTGGATCTGAATTTTTAATAATTTTATGATTTCACATATTAATATCTCCTGTCATGTTTCCACCAGTCAGGGATAAATGTGTATCATTTGTCGGATCATTTGTCGGATCAGATGTTGTGATTATTTTATTATTTCCCATGATAATATTTCCTGTCATTGTGCCTCCTGTTTTTGATAGAAATGCTGAAGTTCCTCCTCTACTGCTTGCAACTTTGTCATCTACACGGTTGTCGACGTATTTTTTTCTTACAAAATGTGAATTTTCCGTCAGATCAACTGATGTTATTATATGGTGTGAGCCCATGTCAATGTCTCCTGTCATATCCCCTCCTGTAGTAGACAGCTTTCCTGTTACATCAGATTCATGTTTGCTTTCATATCCATAAAATAAACTCATTTATTTAATAATAATTTCCAATAAAACATTTCCAACAGTCGATAAATTAATTCCTTCTGCTCTGAATATTAATTCATTATAAATTCCATTTGATAATTTTATTCCTCCTGTTTCTTCAGGCGGATAAATTTTAGAAACACTGCCTTTTAATGTTTGTTCAGATTCAATTGGAACTTGAATAAGTACATTACTTCTTTTACCATTTACAAAATTTTTACTTTTATCAATCATATTACAGCTTATGTTTACATATTCCAAGTTGTTATTAATATTTACTACATTGTTGCTTTCTGTTGAAGTATTTGCTTGTATTACTTTATTCTCAGAAAATCCTATGATTGGTCCAAATGTTTTCAAATTTAATGTTTTATCCGATTTTATTGTGCATTTTCCAGAAAAATCAATTTGTTCCAGTTCAATTGCGCTGACATTTTCTAATTCAGTTTTTAAAATATTAAAGGTATAATATCCATCTTTGAAGTCAATTTTTCTATTATCATAAGTATAATGATGAATATTTTTATATAAATTATTAAAATTCAAAAAAATACTTACTGATTTTACAAACATTTTATTACAATTAGTTAATATAAGTGGCTCGTCTAATGGAATTATTTTTTCTGAGTTTTCATCTTTTGTGATGAAGATTTTTAAAGATATTGTCATTTATTTTATAATATATATTTTGATAATAAAATTCCACCAATTATTGATAAAGATAAAACAATTAAATTATCAGTTGTTGGTGTATTTTTAGTAAGCTTTTTTGTATCCCTCATAGGTTTTTTACTATGTACAGAAGGTTTTTGAGGTTTATCATCTAATTTTTCTAAGTTTTTCAATTCTATGTTGTGTTGTTTTTCACAGGGGATGTTTCGCGGGTCTTTGACCCGTAATAATTTAAATTTTTATAAATTCCAAAAACCAAATTTTTATCAGAAACTTTTAATTTATTATTATAACCATCAATAGGATTTTTTAAAATTATTAAACTGCTTGGAATTAACCATAAAGTTGGACTTATAACAGTATTTAAAACTACATTAGTTGATGAAATTGCTTGATTCATATTATTAATCCATGTTGATGTATCATAATTTATTACAGAATCTTCAACAATTTGCCTAAAAACTTTTTGAGTTTCTAATGCTGAAGCTCTTTGTCCAAAAATACTTTGCCTAGTTCTAGCTTGCACTCCAAGGATTGCATAAAGATATGCTTCAATGCTCTGATTTAATAATTCTGTTCCCTTTATAGTTAATCCATTTGACATTCTAGGTATAAATTTTTTATAATCATTTTGAGTATCTCTAATTTGTCCTGGACCGTGTTGATAGGTTGTGTGTAGATCTGTTCCAACAACATCTTGTCCTAAATGTTAATTTTTTAATGTAAAATTTCTTGCCATGTCCATTTTGGATAATGATCTTTTAAAAAAATTTGTATTAAATGTATTCAAAATTGAAAAGTCTCCAGTTTGAAATTGTCTCATAATTCTTCTAACTGTAAAATATAAATGAGGTCATTTGTTTTGGAACATTGTCAGAAAATGACAAATGTTGTATGAAATACCATAAGCATAAGATGCTATCCAAGCTCCTACAATGCTTTGAAAATATGGTTCTTTTAGAGACCATTTTGCGTTATCATTTGTAGTAATATTTAATCCAGGTAAACTGCTTTGAAAATAATCTGTATCATTTACATAAAATCTAAACTGATTAATAGGATAATTTAAAACATATTCTGTCGGAAAGTTATCCCAATAATAAGATTTTCCAGTGAAACCAACATGTCTTTTTCCTTTTGGCAATTCTTGAACAGTTCCTCCAATTTTCCAAATTTTTGGAAAGTTTTCAACAGGTTTATTTATTGTTAAATATTTTGTCATATTTGGATCATTTTTAAATGTATCTGATGTAATATCTGTTGAATATAATGAATTATCTTTGAAATAAATATATGATCCTTGAAAATTTCTATTTTTATCAAAATCAGCTTCAAAATCAAATTTAGAAATGTCTGCATATGGATATTTTTTTTTTTAAATTGTTTTTTTTTCAACTCTGCAACATCTTCTTTAATTTTTTCTATAATACTTTCTTTCCATTTCTTCAACCTTCTGCGTAGCAGTTTGTTTATTTTAATAAAAATAAATGAACAAAGTTAGTGACAAAGAAGTTGTTATTGAACAAGAATTGAGAGACATTTATTACAACCCAGAAACAGGTTATCAATCTGCGGAAAGACTTTATCAAAAAGCAAAAGAAAAGGAATTAAACAGTAGAAAAATTGTGCAAGACTGATTAAAAACACAAGATACGTTTACAAGATACAAATTCCAAAGAACACTTGTCAAAGATTTAGGTGATCAAATACAAATGGACTTGGTTGATATGGGAAAATATAAAAACCAGAACAACGTATATTATTGGATACTGACAGCTGTTGAAATTCTAAGCCGTTGTGCATTTGCCATTCCTGTTTACAGAAAAGATACTAAAAACATGACAAAAGCTGTGGGAGAGTTGTTGAAACAATTTAAAGAAAGGTTTGGGAAATATCCAAAAGTTGCTCAATTTGATGAAGGAAAAGAGTTTTACAATGTTGGTGTAAAAGAACTATTAGTAGTATAGGGATGAGAGGAGAATATTCTACAGACTTACCAATCAGGTGGCCGGGATTTTTGAATGGACCAATGGGAAGGCCAGATCGGGGATTATCGTCGGGGGGAGTGACTTAAGAATTTCCTATTAACGTTTCCACCAATCAGAGGCCGAGAATTATGAATACTCAAATAGGCCTGTCCGGTTTTGGGGTGGGTTGGCCTTAGTGCGTGCGGACTTACCTAGGGTCGTCTCGAGGGGGATTTTGGTAACCAACGGCCATGCAAAACCCGAAATACCCTCTCCTCTCCGACGACTCTTGTTTTTGGACAGCAAGAAGCCGTTTTGCTTTGGAGAAGAATGGGAAAAATGACAAGAAATAGGCTTGATGCGGGACTTGAACCCGCGACCATTCGGTTAAAAGCCGAACGCTCTACCGACTGAGCTAATCAAGCCTTCTTGTTGACGAAGCGATAAAAATTGCTAGGGTATATAAGACCCCGAGTTGCCGTTTGGTTTTATTTTGCGCCTTTTGTGGGAAGAAAAATCGTGATTACAATCACGGTTTTGCTGTTTGGTTTTTGACGCGGCAAAAAACGATAACGACCCATTGAAAATACAAGAAACTACACTGTATGAGAGAGTATTCATAAAACCTCGATTGATTCGTCGATAGGAAATGCAAGTCGCTCTTACCTTTTCGAATAACGATATCACTCACGCAGTTTTTGTTTTTTTTTGTTCTTTTATAGGCGTGCTAAAGAAGTTAAAAATAAAAATGAGATGTATGGTTCTGGAAAGCACTCTTGAATATTGAAGAATATCGTTGGGAAAATGGGTTGGTGGATGAAATGACAGATGAATCATTTGTGGAATCATGCGAGGTTTACAAAGAACAACTTTTGCTTAAGGATGAGTTGTTTAATGGATATTATATCTCACATTGGGATCATATCGAAGATTATTTTGTTCCGTTTGTTATAAGAATGAGATATATTGCATCTTTTGCTGCTGCGGGGTAAATAAAATTTATTTCAGTCTTTATTGTAGTAATAAAGTGTGAGTTTGTCTTTTTCTTCTTCTAAATTTATTTTTCCTTCTTATTCCTGAGCCTCCTTGAATTTTTTTCACAATTTTGTTGATACCCCAACTGGCCAACATGACTAGTGGAATTCCGAACCCCGCACCTTTTTGTGTTTTGAATCCACGTCCGCCTTGATGAAGTCGTTTCCCCAAATAGTTCCATCTTTTTCTGCTTAAGTGACCCATCGTTTGTTTTGCTCTGTATCCTTCTTGTATCGCTCCCAACCACGCTTTCGCCATTCCCCATCCGACTCCCATCGTGTGTTGAAGAAGAAATGCGGCGGTTATTTGAGGAAAACTTGTTAAGATGGTTAAAATCGAAATAAAAACGTTAATCCTGTTGAAAAATATGTCAAAACAATCGCTTGAATTAAAATATGAAATTGAGTGAAATTTGTCGCTTTCTATTAAATGGTTTGGGAAATATGTTGTGTTTCGTATGTTGCATACTGTTGAAGTCACGGCTTTTAAGCGGAACACCGTTCATCCTTCGCAAGCTGCGAGTATGTTTCTGTTTGTTTGAAATTGAACGATTTGTGAGAAATTTACAAGTGAATTGTTTTTATGTGTGATATATTTGTGGCTTTTTATTGAATATGTGTGGTGAATTTTGAAGAATTTTTGTTTGTCTCTTACCTTGCTTTCTTGTTGGTGATTCTTCTGTTGCTTTGATGGATGAATAAATCACTGTCGGTTATGCTTTTTGATTTTTTGACATATTTGAATAATTAAAAATATAAAAAGGGGTGCTGGTTCAACATTTGATTTAATTGCCATTGATGTTCGGGGTGATGGTGTCTATTAAATATGTGAATGAAGGTTGCATTAAAAGCGCTTGTTTATGTTGGGTGTTGTTCAAAAAGCTATTATCACATTGAAGAATTACGTCGTTATGAAATGGTGGTTTCCAAAGGCATTGACAATTTGACTGTTGAGGAAGATTTGTTTGTTGTGTCCTTTGAAATTGGAGAATTGGAAGGGGTATATAAAAGACTGAAAGGTTTTATATTTCCATGTGATGTGTGTGGGTGTGGAAGGAAATATGAAATTCCACCGTTGGAGATGATTCGTCAGTTCATAAAGAATTTGAATGGGATCAATTATTTAGAGATTATGATGTAAGTGATTCTGTGATTTGAATTTTGAGTACTAAGGTCATTTGCATTTCTTGTGTTTATATCATTTTTGGTCGATTTGTTAACTAACCAATTCAACATGGATATTGGAATTGGTGAGAGCAATTTTATTTGTGTTTTTTTGAAGAATGTTTTTACGCTTCGAGCCAAGGTCCCTTTGTTCGAATGGCCCTTCGTTCAAAGCGTTGAAATTTCTTTTTGTGCGTCTTTGTTGGTAAGTGGAGTGATTTGATGCTGAAATTTGGAAGATGGGTACGTGTGGTTTTTCAGACGTACCTCTCATCCATATTTTGATATTGACATATATATTTTTGGATGTGGGTATTTTCGTGAAACGGTGAGGAAAGCTTCCAGTATTTTTACTGGGAGCGTTGCACACCATTTTGTGATAATAAATGATCAGTGGTTGGGTTTGAAGTGGAGACATTTTATGCTGTTTATATCGATTTTGTGTGAACGTTTCATCTTCTTCTTGTTAATAAAGAGATGAAGAGTTTGCAATTAATTGATGTGAATATTTTTCAGTTTGAATTAAGGTGAGTTTGAAGTCATGTTTTCTTGTGAAACAAGAGATTTGGGGAAGAAATACTCTAATATTTATGATTGGAGTTTTTCTTCCCTGGGTTTATTGTTTTGATATGGAGGATTTTGAGAAATCTATATTTCTCAATATATGCTGGCTGGTGCTTTTTTTTTTATAATCATCAGGCAGTATGTATCGATTGATGTAAATATTATTTCTAGTTTAAATTTTAATCAGATGGAAAAAGATGAAGATAAAGAAGAAGAAATATTGATTAATATTCATTGGTATGGTTGTCAAGGAACAAAATTGACAGCACAAGAAATTGAAGATCTTGAAGAATTTTTTGATGCAGTGTTGAATGATGAACATTATTTCGAAGTTTCTGATGCTTGGGTGATGGAATTCCTGTTGTTTGAAGACTTGTTTGAAATGAACTGAATTTGCCCCATTATCCATTATCTATTTGAATGTGTAATGGGCGAATTTTGATTGTTTAAAACATTACTTGAAATTGTGTAGAAATATTTGAGATGTATTTTGAATTTGTTTTATACCAATTCCTTCAAGTGTTCAGAAATTTTTGTACACCGAAATACTTGGTATTGAATATATTTGACTTTTTCTGATATGGAAGGATGTATTGATGTTGATATTCAGTGTTTTTCTGTCTTTTCTAATCAATTGTTTTTGAATTGCAAAGCAAATGACACGAAAATATTGAAAATATTGATCCAGAGAATTATGTGGAAATATTTCAGATGTATTTTATATCAGTTCCTTCAAGTGTTCAGAAATTTTTGTACATTCAAAGTGTTGGTATCAAATATATTTGACTTTTTCTGATATGGAAGAATATATTGATGTTGATGTTCAGTGTTTTACTGTTTTTAAATTGCAAAGCAAATGACACGAAAATATTGACCAAAAGAATTATGTGGAACAAGAAAATGATGATGATGGAATAAATAAAGTGGTCAATATGGTAATGAAATAGAACCGTGGTTGATGCAGGATGGCAGGAGTGGGAGGGATTTTTGAAGTGGTCTTGAAACTTCTGTCTTGATCAAATGATTGTTGTGGTTTCATAACAATTATTTGACCAAGACAGAAAGATCAAAATACACATAAAAATTTTGATTGAAGGACTTGGTATCAAATATATTTGTCTTTTTCCAATGTTTTTGAATTTAGACAAGAAAATATCGAATATGGAACAAACAAGTGATGGTGAAATTGTTCATAAATTTCGTAAAAGAATAAGATTGGAAAGGATTTATTGGATGGGTGTGATTTTGACCGAAGATTGGAACAAGGATAATCATGTTTTGAAGTTGGCGGAAAGAATCTTAACAAGAGAAATATTGATATCAAAGCCTGTATATCAACCAAAATATGGAAAGGAAGTTCGATATATTGCTATGTCATTTTTCAAAACTGTGACTTCAGGTTATTTCGGGAAAAAGTTTGTATTTGAGAATGATATCGTCCCTGTTATTTATTCAACTCCTTGGATTAAAGGAAAACAAAATGTTTTTTGTAAATTGATTAAAACATTGGGAAAACCTGATTTTGAATATTCTGCTAGTGAATTAAAATCTACTTACAATTGTAAAAGAAGAAAAAGAACATAAGAAATATATTTCAACAATTGTCAATACTTTGTGTTATATGTCGAAGTAATTTAAATCCACTTTGTATTCATAATAAGGTAATCTAACTGATACTGCTTGTAAATAGGTTGGCGAAACAACAAAGTCAGCGTTGAGTGAATTAAAGAATGTAAATTTTGGCCATAACACCAAGTCCTCATGTTTCTTCAAAACCCATGAAATGTTATCAATTTTGTAAGAAAATTCTGAATGATGAAATTCTTCTGCTTTAAACAAAGATTCGTTATTTAATAATACTTCAAATCTACTGGTGTGTCTGTTGTCCCACTTATCTTTTGTAATTTTGTAAATATTAAATCCTTGGTAACCACCAGGATTCAATCTGAATGCATCAATTCTAGTTGAGTAAGAACTTACTGATGGAACAGGAGTTAGTGATTCTGGCAATTGTACAACGGGATTCATTGCTCTACCCGAATTTACATTTGAAATGCAATTTATTTTTAACTTTGTTATAACTCTAACCTTGTTCAAATCCATATCTGTGTCTTCTATTTTGAAGTTGGTGTTCGTTGCAAAACTTGCTGATATTGTTGCTGTTAAATTTCCTATAAAACTGGTTTTCTGAAATCCTGATAATGTGGCATAATATGTATTCGGCCCTCTGACTTTTGGATAAGATGAATTAACAGTCCAAACTTGATCTGCTGCTATTGTCATTTTTCTGTCTATGCCATCTAATATCATAGGAGGTCCATATCCTGATATTGGATAATCTCAATTGTTTACTGGATCTTTGTGGGCTATTCGTAATAATTTTGTTAGATGGTGTTTTCGTTTTCCTTGCGACATCTTCGAAAAGCGATAAGTACACGTTGCAAGCGCTGAACCTTGTGTTTACTTTTTGTTATGAATAATTATGTTGCTCTTGAGATGCCGTAAGAACTGTCAAATAAAAAGATAATCCACTTAAAATACTTGAGTTTGGAATTTCTTTCGTAATTTTTTGCGGTCTTTGCAGATTGTGTTGAAAGTGGTATCAAAATGATCGCTAGAGTCAAGCGATCATTTTGATACCAAATATGTCAAAATTGATTGGATATTAAAGATTTTATTAAAAATGTTTAAGTTAATGGGAATCAACATACTTGAGTTTGGAATTTCTTTTCTGATTTCTTGCGGTCTTTACAAATCATGTTGAAAGTGGTATCAAAATGATCGCTAGAGTCAAGCGATCATTTTGATACCAAATATGTCAAAATCGGTTGGATATTAAAGATTTTATTGAAAAAAATCGTGTTTTCGGAAGTGAAATTTATTATAATTGCTGACCGGATTTACGTCAATGGAAATCATGTGAGTTGTGAGTTTGAATTTTGAGTGTTTGTTAATAAGCGTTGTGTGGTGGAGGTGAACGGGTGACACGTTTGATTCTACTGTGAATTTCTATAAATTTTGGACGGATTTCTTTCAAGGTAAGTCGAATTCAAAATGTCTAGTAACTCTTGTTATGTTAGATTGTTGGATGGCGTTTCAAAAGGCATGTTCCGTAATGTTTTCTTGAATATGTTGACGATGGAGTTGGAATTCGATGCGGTGTATCAAGTTAAAGTTTTTCGCTGTAATCATTCGTTGATGAACAACGACGACACATCAGTAGGTGTTTGTTATATTGAATGTGTGAATAGTCATTCTTATAATTCCATGGTTTCAATGTTGAATGATGTGTTTCACGACCAAGAAATTAGTGTTGTTTCTTCTTCCAATTATTCTGTTGAAGGAGAATTCGACGACAGATTTATAGTTTGGCAAATATGATAGGGATTGTCAATTATTCAAAAAATGAAAGACTGTTAAAGAAATGGGAAGCCAAATCGACAAAATTAAGGTTGAAAAGCATTAGACAAGTTTTATTCTTTGACGCAAGACATGCTCAAGAAAACATTGATGACTATGACTATGCCTGGTTTTTGTTGTAAATGACAGATGGGGAAAATTACGCACATCTTGAAATTCAAATTGATACGTCAGCGGAAATGGGTTCCAATGTTTTGAAAGTTTTGACAATTTATGAATATTTTAAAGACTTAATGTATGTTGATAAAAGAGAATTGGCTGAATTTTTTTAATGCGTTATTTTGTCTGACGATAAAGGACAATATTGTCTGGCTTGTGAAAATTGCTAACATGTTGACAAGACAAGAAGATTTTACTTTACGTGTGTTCATGGTTTTATTGGAATATATGGGAAATGATCCACGCATTTTTTGCTTGTATTTCACCTGCAAAACGCTATATGGAAAGTACATGTTGAAGAGAACTGAAAGAACAGAAGGACCTGAGAAGTTTCTGAATTTAGGTTGTTTATGGGATATTGCTTTGTCGTCTCTTCAAAGAGTGAAAGTTAAGAATGTTTTGAGAACATTGTTTAACGGGTATATTGTTTGCAATATGATTCCTTTGTATGCCATTTTCAATTTGCCTGATGGACGTTATTTTCGGATACCTTCTCCTTGTGTTAGATATTTTTATTTGGTCAAATATAAAGATGGTGACATTAGAATCAAAAAATTTTCATTTTATCAAAAATTGAATGTCGTGTCTGCAAATGATTCAAATCCTTTCACCACCACTGGAAAAATTTTATGTAAGACATTTATGTGTGTCAGTGATGATTATCGGATTTATTCCGATTCGTTTATTTTGGGTTGCAAATTTGAATTGACTCGGATGATGTTGACTTCAAATTTCTGTTTGGGTAAAATAAATTTTTTGGGCATAACATGTTTTCCATCTTTTAGAGAATGGGTGAAAAAAACTGAAGGTTTGAATTATGATTTGATTAAACGTTATTTCTGTTACCCTGCTTTTAGAAATCAAGTTATGGCAATGTTTCAATGTTTAAAATGTTGTAAAGTTTTAAGGAGAATGTTGGCGAATATGACAGGAGGGAATTCTTTTCGTGTCAATTTGAATGCTTTTCTTACATTTAAATCCAAAGTGAAATTTAATCCAACAAAATTGTCAAAAGAAATTGATATGAGCACTGATTTTTACAATAAATTTTCATATGTTAATTCGAATCAAATAGTGAAACCGTTGAATCATTTGTGTAATGGTGAACTGTTGCATGATTGTTATTATGACGTTGAAGATTCAAATATGAAATTGGTGTTCTTCAACTCATTCAAGTGTTTTAAAATTTATGGAAATAAATTGGTGTTGTCGTCACCACATATATATCAATATTCGAGTGCTTTTTTCCATAATGCAACAGGTATAAAACTTTGTCAAGGCGATAGAGATTTACAATATTTTCGTTTTGTGAAACATAGCTTTGACTGTTACACAATATTTTGAAAAAAGGAAAATGGAACTTTTTCATCGACAAAGCGTATCTCATATCACAACCGTTGCTGTATATGAAGATGAAAGTGTAAAGCAAGTTTGCTTCGATCCCAACATGAGAGAAGTTCAAATCTATAGAGCCAGTCCTGATGTTGTAGATGGATGCAGATTCATGAGAGCAACAAAGTTTGCCTTTGATTTTAAAGATCTGGGAAACGTGATAGCCTGTATGCCATTATTGAAAGATAGGGAAGAATCAATCATTGAAATTGCCGTGAAGCAAACAAAACGATTGTTTTTTTTGTTCAATGAACAATTTGGAAATTGGGAAATGGGCTATCAGAAAAAAAGAGCCATTCAAAAGCGTAAAGCGGTTATGGTGGATTTGATAAACGAAGATCTTGATGACAATCCAGTTAGACCAAATCTGCGAGTCGAAGTTTTGAAGCCGGAGTATGAAGAGGAATTAAATTGTTTTGAAAACGTGAAATTTAAAAAACATGAAGATTTCGAAACTCTTGTTGACAGATTGATTGAATTTCAAAGAGATGTGCTTGATTCTTATCCGCATTTGAGATCTGATGCAAAATTTTCGGTGGAAATTGATGCCATGGATGAAAAATATTTCAAAAGACATGTCGAACTGTTTAAATATTTGACTTTTCAGTTAAATCTTGATAAAGAAGATCGATCGGTGTCAAGAATATCACTTATCTGTCAATATTCGAATGACTTGAAAGCTGTGGATGAAGCTTTCGATGCAGATTATTTTGTTAAAAATTAAAGAAAAGTGCATGAGCTATGTAGAATTTTGAAAGCCACTCGTTCTGCTGCACGTGGTGCTGCTGATCAACAAACCAATTCCTCTCATGGTTCATCTTCCACTGTTACCTCTGGTGGTGCTTCTTATAGGCCTCCCAGTAAAAAAAAAATTGAAAAAATTTTCAAAAGGTAAAAGTGATGTGATGGCCAGTAAGAAAAGGAAAAGGATTGATGATGACTTTATTAAACAAATTGCCAATCAAATCAAATTGAAAAAAACGTAAAGATGATGTTGATGATAGAGAACAGTTATTTTTTCCTGTTAAGAAAAAGTTTAAGCGTTTAAAAGTTGATGTGAAATATTGTAATGAACAATGGCAAATGGATTTAATGGATATGACATTTATGGAAAGATACAATTCTCGTGTAAAATATTTGTTGGTTATGATAGATGTTTATAGTAGATTTGTTTGGGTTAAAAAATTAAGGAATAAAAATTCAATTTATGTTGTAAAAAAATTTGAAGAAATAATAGATGATGAAAACGCTTTGCCTGACGTTATTCATAGTGATAAAGGGGGAGAATTTTCTGAAATAAAAAGAAAATCAAAAAGTGGTGAATTTGGAAAAATTATTAAATATCGATCGAATGAAAATTATGAAATGAAAAGTATGATTGTTGAAAGATTTATTAGAACGTTGAGAACGATGTTGTCTAAGGTTTTATATGGTTTATATGGAAAAACAGAAGGAAGGTATACAAATATTTTGAACAAAATCGTTGATAGGTATAATGAAACACCTCATAAGGGAATTGATTATAATAAACCAAAAGATATATATCGTGATAAAACAAAAATATCTCGAATATTCAAATATAAGAGTTATTTTGATTTTAAACCTTTTTACAAAAAAGGAAGTGTGTTGAAAGAACATGACAAAGTTAGAGTGGCGATATTGAAATCAAAATTTGAAAAAGAAAGCACATTGAAATGGAGTAAAGAAATTTTTTTTGTTAAAAAAGTTAGATTGACTGATCCTGTGACTTATGTTATTGAAGATAAAGAAAAAGACACACTGTCTGGTGTATTTTATAGGGAAGAATTGCAAAAAGTGTGAAATTTTTATCAGATTATCAAGGTATGTCTTCGAGTATAATATTTGTGTCAAATCAAAAAAGTGAAAGAAGAAATAATAAAATAAATGATTTTGAGATTGATGTGAAACCTGAAATAGATGCAAGATCAGGAAAGAAAGAGATAATTGTTGAAGAAATTTTGTATCCAAAAACAATTTCCAGCATTCATCCACGAAACAAAGAAGAATTTAAATTTAAATTCCAATTCAATTTGGAAAGATTTGTGAAACATAAAACGACAGGATTCAAAACTTCAAAATTTGAATCTCAACATGATTGGGTTTATATTCCTTATGGACATCA
Source organism: Heliopora coerulea (assembly GCA_030142905.1). Taxonomy (NCBI): domain Eukaryota; kingdom Metazoa; phylum Cnidaria; class Anthozoa; order Scleralcyonacea; family Helioporidae; genus Heliopora; species Heliopora coerulea. The sequence goes on along the minus strand of JASJOG010000193.1, from coordinate 98,343 downwards.
TAAATTGAAAACATTGGTGAGATTTGATAAATTTTTGAATAAAATTAATTGTGGTATCAAAATGGTGATGGGGCAAAAATGTGTGATAAATTGTAATAAAAATATCAGTGTTTATTCTTCAGCCCCAAATAGCTTTGATAATTATGAAAATAACGTTTATATGCAAAAAGTGACAAACAGATTGAACAAAAAAGATCAGTTTGATGTGAAAATTGAAATAACATTTTCTTCTGGATTGGTGCATGTTTTGGGAATCACAGATAATGTTGTCAAATTTGCATATAATTATAAAAATTTGGTTTCGACTGATATTTTGGAATATAAGGGTCTTTACGTCATGGATCCTTCATATGGGTTGAATTTTATGTCAACAACTTGCGATCAAATAAATCCAGTCAAAATGGGATTTGAATTTAGAGAAAGATTGTTGGTTTGTCCAGTTGAATTGGGAAATGATGACAGAATGACGGTGTCATTTATTCCAAAAAATTGTATTAGATTATTACGACCAGGAATAATTAGATCAATGCATTTTGTTGTGGAAGATTTAAATGGTGAAAAAATTTATTTCAATGGAGGTAAAATTATTTTAATATGTTCTATTGTTTGAAAAGATGGTTAAAAAACAAAGAAGACGACGACGAGGACATTATTTCCTGCAAAAGGGGTCGGGAAGAAAAAACGGTTATGTTGGATTAAACACTTTGTCCAAACAATTGGTTCAAATTTCAAAATTTAAGAAAAAAAGTTGAAAAAAATGTGATGATATTAGTTATTTTTAATCGATGAAAATTGATTAAGATTGAAAAATGACAAGAAGATATATAAAGTATCAGAGAGGAGAAGGACGAAAAAAAAATTATATGAAATATCAACGAGGTGATGGATTGAGAACCTTGCCGAGTCCTACTGGAATTCGTGGTTTGTCTCGAGTTCGCCCCGCAAGTCTTTTTCGTCGTCGTAGGAAAAGAATACAAAAAGGAAGAGGATTTTGGAATAAAATTAAAACAGGTGTAAAAACAGTGGTATCTCATCCCATTGTGAGAAAAGTTGCAAAAGATGTTGTTATTCCCCTTGCTATAGGAGCAATACATAAAAAATTATGAAGAAAAACCGGAATGTGACACGAAATGTACAGTTTGAGATTGAAATTCAAAAGAATTAGCGAACATTCGGATTCTGTTAACGTTGAAGAATACGAAGTTGACACAAATTTGAAAGAAACGTATTATGGTGAATCGGCAAATGACACGAGAACTATTGGTATGAAAATAGACAATGTATCTGTCAGTTATATATCAGATTCATTCAAAATTAAGTATGCAAGATATATTGCTTGTGACAAATCTTATGATGAATTCACAAATACAAAAACTGGACCTTATGCAACCAAAACAGACATAATAATGAAAAAAAAACACTTTGATTCATATATTGATGAACTTTGTTAGTTTGTCTTATGGTAATGAATTGGATTTAAGTCAAGATTTACTTGAAATCCCTGTGTCTTTTTTTGGTGGAAAAGATCATTTGAACAAAAACTTTCAATTTTTTTTGGAATATGATGATGGATCAAAATTGACTAATCAAGATTCCATTGATGTTATTTTTAGAACCGTTAATAAATGAAACATAATGTCAATTAGTAATTATAATTCAACAAGACCACAGAGGCGATTTTGCAAAAGGAATTTGGACGTTCGCATTTCAAAACCTGTTGATTATACAGAAATGTATAAATTACATGGTGTGCCTGTACATAACGCGGAAGCTGTTAAACAATTCAATGAAAAACGAGAAAATCACCTTCGTTTACAGGCTTTGCAAAAATGTAAAGAATTACGTGAAAAATGTATGAAAAAAAAGCCTGAAATGAAAATGAAAAAAAAGACAAGCGATCAAAATAAAATAAAAAAAAATATTACCAATGTAGAATCAATTAGAAAAAAAAAACAAAAAAAAAATATTTCAATGCTTAATGTAAATAATTAAAAATTTTTTTATTTTCAAGTTCTAATAAAAAATATCGTTTTCTCTTGGAAATGTGGGTGCGAGAGAATTGACTGAAGAAAATGCTGGGAAAGAATTGGTTCCCTATTTAAACAGCGAAAATCAGGAAATGATATATGAAAATAACACTGATATGTATGTTTCATCAAAAGAAATATTTAGAGAAATACCAGTTAATGATGATGTTTGGGAAAACAACTTTATCAAAGTGAATCATACTGAAAGTTCAGATTCTGACATTTTGACATTTGAAAAAGGTGGAAGCAGTGGTGGTATTATTAGACTGGATGAAAGTAGAATGGAAGGAACATTGAAAATTAAATTTGATGGTAATGATTTGAATGACGACACTTGGTTGGATTGTATGCCAAATCCCTTTCTTACAATGTGGAAAAGTGCTGATATAGCTGTCAACGGAGTCAGCGTGATGAATTCACATTCAGATAATTTGTTGGTGATGGATATTTTGAATCGATTATACCAACATCAAGAAAAAGAAAGCGATTTGACAGGTGTCACTCTTGGTTATTTCGACAAACCGGGCCACAGAGGATATTTGTCAAAAATTAACTCTGTTGCAAGCAAAAATGTTGCAAAATCCAAAAATGGTTTTAACAGGGTTAAAAATTTAAGCGGAGGTAGATATATTATTCAAGATTTGCGTTTCGGCTTTTTTGGAGTTGGTCCTCAATTTTTACCAGTCAATAATAGATTGAAAGTGAAATTGACAAAAGATTCTAGTAGAAGGTTTTTCACAGGAAGTGAAATGGAAAGAGATGACACATCGAATGGAACTGACAGTCATTTTCATATAGCGAATGCTCATGATAACACTGGTCCTCATGCGGCTTACACTGCCCACATTACCAATGGAGGACAATCGGCAACCAATTTGGCAAATTTGGACAAAATAAAAACCATATTAGATCAATTCGAAATTTTTTATAAAGTTGTGACTCCCAGTGCACAAATACAAGAAGACATAAATAGAATGCTTGATGTGGAAGGAAAATACATCAATTTGTTTTATCAAGAAATTCATGTCAGAGGTGAAGTTCACAAATTGTCAAATTCAAAATACTCATGTAACAATGTTTTCGGATTCAATTGTCCCAGTGTGATGATTCTCACCATAGTGAGAACTGATTATGTCAATGGCGATTTTTTTAGAACACCATCTCATTGTACATGGGAAAAAATAAAAAAAAATTGTCGTCAAAGTCAATAATATTCCTCTCCCGATTAAAATTGAAAGCAAGCAAGATGCATATTATCACACTCGAAAAGCATTGCATTTGGGGGATTCTGAGAAAATGTTTGTCGATTTTGACAATTATGAAAATGGTGATTGCATTATGGTTTTTGAAATGAATCCAAATTGTGATTCAAATTTGAAAGTTTTGCCAAGAGTTGAAAAAAAAACAGTCAGTGTTGAAATTGAATTTGAAACAACCGCCAATGTGGAAGTTTATGTTTATCAAACTGGTTTGATGAATCAAGTTCTGAAAGTTGCCACCATGCAAACAACATTTAAACAATTGGCAATTTGATTTTTTTTTTTCTTTTGTTTTAAAGATGAAATCTTTGGGGTATATGAAAGGAACCAAAAAGAAATTCGAAAGAAGCCGCAATGTTTATAATTATATTATATCTCAAACACAATCTGATTTCTCAGTTGCCTTGCCAAAACATGTTGAAGTCGTCACTCCGATTTCTGTGTTTCCACGACATAGTCAGTTGAAAACAGTTTACAGACTTGCTTCATAATCAGAAGTTGTGAAATGATGGAGAAAAAAATATGCTTTTTTTCAAATTTTGTATTGATTATAGTTGAAAATAATGAACAAAAATAAAGCTGAAAAAAAAAAAAGATTATGAAAGTTCTGATGTGGGTGATGAGAATGATGGTGATGAAAACCATGAATACGATTATGACATTAATGCATGTGGAATGAAAGAGAAAAATAAGAATAAAATTGAAAAAAATAATGACTCAGACGATGATGATTATTATGAACAAGAAATTTTGAATCATCGTAAATCAAAAGAAAAAATAATTGATGTTCAAAGTGGTGATTCAGATATTGAAAACGATGACAAATTGAGTTATATAGTTCAAGCAGTTTTGGAAGAATTGAAAAGTGAAAAATCTGAATCAAAAAATAAAAAAAAAAATGGTGGATGAAACAGCGGTTAAATTTGCAAAAGATATTGACAAATATTTGTTCAGCGATCACATAAAAAGAAATAAATATTTGGTTTCTCATGTCGAATTTCAAAGGAAATTGAAAAAATTGATGAAATCCGTTTATAATCTGGATTCTCGTGACGAAAACATTCCAAAATTTACCGAAACTGAAAAAACTTTGATGAAAATATTCTTTAAGGGAAAACAGGAAGAACATGATAAACGATTTATGATGGTTGAAAACAATATATTTTTAAATATTTTAAGAAAAATTTCAAAATATTTAAAAAAATTTTAATTTTGTGTTTTTTGAGTTTCCTTGTAAACAATTAAAATATGAGTGGAAATAGCATTCAAAAATTACAAGTGATAGATCCAGCTGTTTTGAAATCGTTGTTAGAACAATTAAATGCTAATATGAAAAGACAAACAGTCGCAAATATTGTTGATGATTCAGGTATGGATGCATTAATACATGATTATGACAAATTTTTAAAACAATCGTCAAAAAGTTAATTGAAAGATAGTTTGAGACAAAATTTGTATTCTCGTATACAACAACATAAAGACAATCGAAGAAAAAGATCAATGACTTCAAATATGGAAAGTTCATCCGAAAATCAAAATGAACAACAAGATGACAACAACAACGATGAAGAAGAAACCATATCACCTCATTTCTCTCGTCTCACTTCAAAATTTCATGCGAGAAGCGTTCAAAATTTCCAAAAAAGATTGGAAACCAAAGGAATCAAAAGTACCAAAGATGGGTTTCTAATAGTCAACAAAAAAACAAACAATATACCATATGATGCAGTTTTGAATGATTTTGGTAGGAACATAAAGTCAAAAAGCAGTTTCAAATTGTCAGAAAACGAAAAACGAAGAACGATGAGAATACTTAGTGAACAAGGTTTCGCTCAATATTTGATTCCAAATCAAAAAATGAAAATGGCTTATGGCACAAATTTACCTGATATTAGACAACATCTAATAGAACAAACAAGTCCAATGAGAAAAAGGATAAAAAAACAAATGAAAAAACGAGGTGGGGAAGCTAATTGGGAAAAAGTAAAGTGCCAGATTTATCAAAGTCCTTGACATGCAAATTAATAAATTAAAATACACTTGAAACGTGTTGAAACAATATTATAAATACAATAAATTTGATGTTATCAACATTATTTTCACAAAAAATGAAGATAAAAGAAGATGTTTTTCGACATGAAACTTTGGATACAAAAGTCATCGATTACTTTTTGACCATGAAAAACCATTGGGATTTTTGTCGAGGTGTCAATAATCCATTAATTTGCGGTGTATGTCCTGCCGATGAAACACCAAATGAAAATTTCGACCTTGTATGTGGTCAAGACATATCTTGGGTGTCAAATATTGATCCTTCTGATAAACCTGGTCGCCATTGGGTATCCATATTGAGAAATTTGGAAATGGTGAATTCAACATGGTCGGATGATGACAGAGAAATTTGTAAAAAAGCAACCTATTACGTGACTGACAGTTGGGGCTACAAGGATGTCGGTAAAAGTTGTGAACGTATAATTGACACTTTGCAAAATAATTTTATGATGGCAAATTTCAATCATTCAACTCACATGTCGTCATGCAGATTCCGTTGTAAATGTCAATTTGAAATAACATTTCCAGTTTTAAAAAGAATTCAACATGAAACTTTTGAAAATTGTGGATGGTATGCGATTCGATTTTGCGTTATGAACAAAGAACAATTGCTTAGTTGGGCGAATTCGGATTTCAACAATTACGGGCAGATCAAAAACAACTATGTTAACGTTGTAAATTATTTCACCGAAATATTTTTTCCAAACATTTTGCATCCTTCTTGCGTGGATTATACTGATTACAAAATAAAGACACTTAATGGATTACCCAAATGTAAATATAATCAAACTTGCATTAATCGCAAATGTTTTTGTATTTAAAATATAAAATTTTATTCGGTTGTTTTATTATATACATATAAACATTCATTCGGGAAGATTCCTTGTCTAATTCTTGCATTTTCCATTACTTTCACAGTGCTATCCAATAACAGGTATGGATGAGATGTCTCTTGATTTTCGAAAGCTTCTTTCAAAAGTTCTCTAATTTCCTTTGCATCAAATCCTCTTGACCTAAGTACATGCTTTGCGTTTCTATTGTCAGACTTGTTTGGAAACAAAACGACATAATTTGCATTACAAAATAACATTCTAAATTTTGAACTTGAAAACATTAAATCTTGAACAACAAAAATGTAATTGATATTCTCATGATGACATTTCCGTGTTACCAATTCTTCAACATATTGCATGATTTTCTTTCGAGAACCCACTGCCAGCATCATATCATCCATAATCACCAAATTGTGTTCGAATTCATCATCATCTTCCAATTCAACTTTACGCTTGAATTTTTCTATGGCTTCCATTATTTCATCGTCCATTTTTGATTCGCTATTTGACATATTGGTCTTTACTGGATGGAAAGTCACATTTTTCAAATAATTATCATCAAAATTTGGAGGATTGACGAATTCAGCCATATGTAAGAATAAAACGTTTTTCAAAGTATGCCCCTCATTAATATGAGAAAAATACTTTATAAAATTGAATATCCAAGTTGTTTTGCCTGTTTGACTAGGACAAACCATCAGTATAAAAAATGGAAAATTCATGCTTATTGTGGGATCATTTATACCCTTTTGTTTCTGAAATAAGAAAAAAAATAAAATTTAATTTGTTTTGTAACCCCAAGGAACAGTCGTCAAGTCTTCATTGATTTTTCATTTATCAAAAGTGAATGACAATTTTTTCGATGTGTTTCTTTTTTGGATATGTAATTTACTATCCACGTGAAATACGTCGTTTTCCTCGAAATTTATCACCTTTTCTTTACAATCCAATATATCACATAAAGAATCGAAATTTTTTTTTTTTTTTTGTTCTTTCAAAGTTTTGGAAAGTTTGAAACCTTTCACATGTGTTGTTTTGATCAAATCATTTGTCACATACGAATAACTTTTCGGCCCAGTGGAAACAAATAAGTTAATATATTGATTTTGATTCAATTGCGAATTCAAACAACCCAAATCATTTTCGATGTCCAAAATATGCTTGCAATGTTCTGAATAATAAAATATTGAATCGGTGTCATAATATATGACACTTTTTTCTGGCAGCTTATTTATATATTCCAATAATTTTAATCGTGAATAACACGTTATATAACTACCGATAGAAACACACACCTTGTTGATTTTATAATTGTGTTCTTCCTTATAATTACACACCACGCGTGCCGTATCGCAATCCAACACATCAAAGTAAACCGAATCGTATTGTTCATTTTCAATATAATGCATCAATTCCTCATAATCATTAACAAAATGAACTGACGCTTTGTTTGGATTTTGACATAATTTCCCCCATAAAGAATTCAGAATTAATTTCATGACATATCTCATTGCTTAATTTTTTTCGGTGGGAATGTCAGATGGTTTAATGTAAATTCCAAAATCTCTCAATAACTTTTCTGACAATTCTTTCTTTGCATTTTCCATGTTGTTCATTGATTCTTTTGGTATTCCTGAATATTGACTCTTCAAAGTATAAAATTTTGCGACGTATTTTTCAAAAAATTTTCATTTTCTTTTCATAATAAATCAATTCGTATATTTTATGAATTTTATAACCGGAATTTAAAGCTTCATAAATTTCATGCAAACACCATGTGCCAAAAAGCAGCCTCTTTTCCATTGAATGATCACATACAGATTCGTTTTCTTTTAAACATGCACATTCATAACATAAAGGAAAACACAATTTGTTATCAATTCTCACAGGTAAAACAGGAAAATATAAACAAGTAGGAGGGATTATTTTACATTTGATGAAACCACAAATTCTGTCGCATTTATTTTTTTTTTATTTCTCTTTCCAAAAAATCTCTATTTCTTTCTTACACAACATCAACAATTGGATCACCAACAGGGAATTCATTGAAATATTGAACAGACGGATATAAAGAAACAAAATCAACATAGTGAATTCTACCTCCTGGATAACAATCTTTACAAAGAACTGCAGGAGATGTTCTTCCTCCATACAATGAATCTCTTATTTTTATCGGAATTTTTTCATAACACTTTTTCAAACCTTCTTTTTCCAATTTAAAAAATTCACATTCTTTCATAGTCACCATTCTTTGACATCTTCTCAAGTAATCCAATCTTGACGACGTTTCCATATTCAATTTTCCAAAAGTTTTCTGACATTTTTTGTTGAAATCATTCAAATTATAGCAACTAGAACAACCATGGAAAAAGCAACCGAGAAATTCGTAAATTGTTCCGGTGGATTCATCGTATCCATCAACATAAAATTGGTCAATTTTTTTTTTCTCCAAACTTATGATAAATCCACCTAAAATTTTCTCCAATATTGAGGTCTTCATTGATTTTATTCAACCATCTAATTGCAATTTTACTTTGATTTTTCAACTTTGAGAATCCATTGTAACCCAAAACCGGTTCCACTCCCAAAAGATTGGGAAGAGGACAAAATTGATTGAAAACAGTCAAAGCAAGAGATGAAATTGTCATAATTTCAGAATCAAACAACACTTCAACTTTTGTATGCTCAGAAATTATATCGTGAAATTTCAATAGACTTTTTTTCAAAATAAACACATCATTCATGCAATAATCTCTCACTTCGTTTCGCAAAATATGTTTCATTTTTCTTTGATTCATACCATTTTTCAAAATTTTCCGATTCCTTCACATCCATAATTTTGGTGAAATAAATCTTTTCAGGAATAGCACCCACATAATTTAAATCTGTGAAATCATAAGGAAAATAACCTTTTTTGACATGACAACCAAAATCAAACATGTTGACCAAATTTTTCAACGATGTTGGACAAAATAACATACTATCCAACACTTCCGCATTTTTGTAAACCAATTTTAAAATCCTGAATCCATTCATAATAACTTTTGGAATCAATTTTTTGTCACATACCAAATATTGCAACAAAAATGTGTCAAACTTTGACCCATTATGAGCAAACCATCTACTTTTGATATTTTTTTTGGCAACTTTCAAGAAATATTCACCAAACAACATTTCTGTGGATTTTCCTTTGAAATTCATCCAATTGTCAAGTTCGCAACATTGATATTCCGATTTTCTATTCATATCATCCATACAAACATTACAAAATTTGTAAACCGAAGCAAAATAAGCAGCAAAAACACCCAAATTTTCAGGATTTGCATTCGTTTCAAAATCGAATACGTATATTTCACATTTCTCATCAGGATTTTTGGTATAAAATGATTTCGTTTTTTTTGGCAACAGGGAGAAAACAATTATGAACAGAGGGTTTTTTTGCTTCACATATTTTGCAATAAGAAGTATGACAATCATGTTTTTTTTTGCTTCCCTTCATATCAATATAATAAAACCTCCTAACCACCGAACAACATTTTAGACAAAAGAAAAACATCGCATGGCGAAATATTCTTTTTCCCATCAAAATTTTTAATTCCCACCGTCAATGATTTTTTGTAATGTGAAAGTAAACAAAATTGATTGTCAAAAACACAATCACATAAAGAACACAAGGCATGAGATTCAAAGGAAACGTTAACCAGATGTGATTGTCTGCATTTAAAACAATTGATTTTATCGTAACAGATGTGATTATTGGCATCTTTGACTTTTTGAAAACATCTATGACAAAAACACGTTTTTCTACCATACAAAAACAGACCCGGATTTTGAATCACATCAAAATGATTTTTGGTGTGTAACAACATAACGTTTTTGGATTTGGGTTCAAAAAAACTTTCTCGATTTTTTCGTTTTTTTGTGAATAAACCAAAAGACCAAAGTTCTTATTTTCCAAATAATTATTCAATTTTTTCATGCTAAATTTTTTAACAGTGTCATTTTGTGACAAAATTTTACATGAATTTTCAATTTCAATAAGCTGATCTTCCACGACAACCTTCAAATATCTATCAAAACCGGCCATGAAAGCCCTATACAATTCGTTTTTCTCATTCAATGACATACTTATTAAAACAGAATGACTCAAACAAAGACTTTCAACATCAATTTCAATCAATCCCAACTTTTCACGATATTTCTCGACTTTTCCACGACCTTCCAATACAACATCATCACGATTGACGTTTTCCACGATTTCATCTCTAACTCTTCGATTCGCAAGTCGATTTTTCCTTCTATCGACAGCCAACCTGGAAACAACCATATACCCATTCCACACACCTTCAGTAGCAATCTGATCATTACTTTGCAAATGTTCATTAATTTTATCATACATTCTATCAACTGTCAAATCATGCCGAGTAATGGTGGGAGTGGTGTATTCCAATTCTGGAAATCTATCAAAGAATATTCGAAACAATTGATTCTCCCTAGTCAAAGTACCAAAAGAAACCGTCAACAGATGATTCATTATTCTTCTCAAAGTCAAATGAAAAACAACATCAGGAGAAAGTTCAGCAGCATATTGCATCATCATTTCTTCTATGTCAAAATTGAAATCGAATATTTCACTCACAATACCAAGACGAGAATATATTTCCGTTCCTCTGTGTCTCACGTTTGCATCGTCAACAAAATTTCGATTTCTTTGATTCTCATTGGGAATATGACTTACGATTCTTTCGATTTCTTCTTCTGTAAAATACATTCGACGTGGAAGACTCATATTCACAATGATCATGTCGAAGACGATTCAACCAATTTGGAATTCTAAAATTTAAACCACAAAACAATGTTCTGACCACAGTTTCCTTTTTTTCTTCTTCTTCTTCCTTGTTTTTCACACCGTCACAAAAATCGTCTGAATTCGAATCAAAACTAGAAACAAAAACATCAATATCAAACGCAATGTCACATAACATATAAAAATAAATTTGTTTCATTTCTCACCTAACGACAACTTTACAAAAGCAATTGCATCTATTTTGTTGACAGATCACCCTGTCAGACAACGCAGTCAGAAATATTTGTCAAAACAAAGAACGGAAAATCCAAAGTAGGAGCAACGTTCTTAGATGACGATCACAACGTGTCGTTCGTCAACAGGATATTTCCAGAAGCAATGATGGATTTTATAAACACTGATGGAGATCCCGTCAATGTTGCACAATATGATTTGAATACCATAGAAGAACGAATTGATGTATTCAAATCAGAATACATGTGCGTCAGCGGAACTGTCATGGCAAGATTGAAAGCAATATCAGATTACATCAAAAACAATCAGGCCATTTACCAAGGTGTTAAAGTTTATATCTGAATTTTTTACAGACATGAAATGCAAGACTCAAATTCCAATTATCAGAACAACTCAATGCAAAGCAACGTTGAAACAAAAAAGATGCAAAAAAATGACGCGAAAAACAAATCGCTGTTGGATTCACCTTTTGAAAAATCGAAATTTAAGAGTGAAAAAATAATTGATACCAAATGCAGGATATGGATTGTTCACAGGAAACAAAACCATCAAAAAAAAATTCATCTTTGGGATTGTACACAGGAAGAAAGATTGAAAATCAAAAATTGGACAAATATTATCCAAAAACCAATTTGGCACCGTATGCGATATGCGAAAGTGGTAGAAAAAAAGCACATTGTGTCAATGCAAATTACAGCACCGATTCGGCACCTCGATATGCCAACGACATAAAGTCAAAAAAAAAATAAAATATGGACATAAGGAACGTTGGAAAAAGAAAGTATCTTCCAAAAGCTTATGCAATAAAAAACATCAAACCAAATCAAGAAATATATTATTATTATGGACCACAATATTGGAATTAAAATTTTATTTATTTTTCACCATGTTGTGTATGGATTTCATGTCACCAGGATGACATTGCAATGTCAAAAAATGACATGTCAATGAAATCCTGACGGCAAACAAATAAAATTTAGTCAATATTCAAAATTTTCCTTCACAGATCATTAAAAATTTTCATACTGCCAAGACAGCTCCTCCTAGAAATCAAAATTCAAGGAGGAGGAGGTTGGCAATAAAAAAAATTTCATATGGATATTTCTTTTTATTTCTTTGAAGCATCGTCCGTGATCAACCAATGAGCATTGACAAGTATTTTCATACTACCAAACACCTTGTCATCAAATAAAAATATCAGAAGACGAGGAGCTTGGTAATAAAAAAATCGTTTATATTTCTTTCTTCTTGGCATCGCGAATGACCATAAACCGCCACTTTCATTACCAAGCACCCCACCTTCAAAAAATTATGAACGAGTGAGGTATTTGGCGATGACAGTAACAGTCAAATCCATATTGATCCACTTCTTTCAAAGCATCTCCCATGAATCTTTGCGACAATAACAAAACAATATTTTCACCGTCAAAAATCCCACTTTCAAAAAAATTATGAACGAGTGAGATGGTTGACGATGAACATAACGGTGAAATCCATCTTCTTTTTTCAAAATATCAGCTGCAAACATTATTTTCAAAAATTTCAGACCATATAATTCAAAATAACAAATACAAATTGATTGTATCAAAACTTCACAAAAAACAACAAAAAGCGTTATGAAAAATGACAATCAGCAGTTCATACATTATTATCAAACCAAAATAAACAATTAAATTATAAGCGATCCCCGACGAACAATAATTTTCCTTCTTAATATTACGAATACACAAATAAGTAATTGCAAACCAATTATAAAATAGTCTGCATAACGACAAATGTCATCCATGGTTGAGTGTTGGTGTAGCATTTCACTTTCCATTTTTTTTCTTCGCTGTCTTGTGATAACAAACAGTGACTTTGATTTTCTCCTTCCGAAATTTTTTTTTCTCATTCCGTTTCACACAACCCAACGACAATTTCTTGAGTGGAAAAAGATGATACGGTTTGATCGCAATCTCGGGACGAAGACCTTCGGGACAAACAGGCTTGTCAATACAGCATAACTCTCCTTTTCGCATGGCAAGGTAACATGTGCTTCTTATTTGGTGATATTGAGTAAAATTGTCGATTCTTATTCCCCATCCACCGCATGGCAGTGATTCGTCAGGTTTTTTCTCCGCAGTGACAGCAATCGACCAACAGCAAAAGATCAAAACACTGATAAACACCTTGAAAATCATAGCTTCAATTCAAACTGCAAAATATTAAAACAAAATCAATAATTTGAAAACAAGCAACACTTGAAAATTCAACAAAACAAAAAGCATTTAAATACCCCACGCAACGTGATGATTTTAATTATTCAATTGTATAACCATATCAAGGACATGCAAATCTCAAGTGTATTCAAATGAATCACAACACGTAAATCTTTTATGTTATAAAACAAACACTTCATCAAAAATATTAACAAAACAAATTCAAAAATGCCGAAAATTTGCTGCAAATTGCACCGACTGCTGGATTCCAGATCATTATCAAATCGAATCAAAAATGACCAATTTGAAGAATTTTGCAAGTTTGTGCAACAATCATGGATCAAAAGATCAAAAACCACCATTGAATACGACAATCCAAACGACATGGAATTTTTCATTTATCTCTTCGCTGGAGCAGGAACACGATACCTTTCAGGATTGGCAGGACAATTTATAACGTTTCAACCAGGAAAAAGCATCAAACAAGCAATTAAGTGGTATCCTGTGTTGGCAACAAAAATGATTCCAGAAACAAAATCGTTGTCATTCCTTGGGCAAGCAAAACTCCCTATTGCTTTACTATTATTGTTAAATTATGAGAAATTATTTATGCGATCACATTCACTACAACCTTCACCTTCACATGACAGTCCCCCTTCAAATACAATGTTTACTTTTCATGTTATCAATTTCACTTGACACTGGATTACACACCATAATTGGGGAAAGATTGACAAGCATAACATTATGCGATGACAGCCCCATTATAAATATTTTCAACGCTTTTGACACAACAGAATCATTCGAAAGTAGAACAAGTGTAATCATAAGAAATTTTTTCCCTGATTTTTTGTTGATAAATTGCAAAAATTCAGTTGAAACAGACACAAATAACAAGCTTGATTCATGGAACTCAACGATGGCATCGATTTTGATGAATCACAATTGGACGGGGTTGTCAGAAACATCCTTGATTCATCTGAATCAAAAGGAGACTCAGGTATCCAAAGATTCGTCTCTCTTCTGTGGGAAAAGGTCGGCAATTGGAACAGTGATTCCGGAATCAAAACGATTTCGACCACAAGAAATAATCCTACCAACGCCATCGACGACTCAAATTCCCGATCTTCAACATCAGTCAACGATAGTCCAACCTCCTCAAACACTTCAACAATCGATGGCAGCTCAAATATCAACAGCCTTATTGGACTTCCAATCGCAGAACTTAGTGAATCCATTTTTATTCAATCAAGCAATGCAACACCACAACCCACAAGTCCTAGCATCTTCCAACAAGCAGCAGTCACAATCAACAGAGAAAAACAAACAATCAACAGAATCAACTCCTGTTGCAAGAATGACGCCATGGGAAAACAATTAACAAACTTGTCTTATATTGAATTCATCAACCAAAAATCACAATTTTTAAGAATTTTAAAACAAGTCTCTGTAAAAACACCATCAGATCAATTATATTTTTACAACTTTGATAGTTCAATTCATGTGAAAACCAATTCCCTCATTTTACAAATTCAAAACATAAAGAAAATCCAATATGTGATTTGCGAAGGTTTCAAACAAAGTTTACTTTTTTGTGATCAACTTTTGACCATAAACAATTTTTTATATTTCACATTGTTGTCTCAAGTTCAACTTGTTTCGTTACACACCGTGGCAAATTTATGTATGAATCATCTTGCGACGAACAGATTACCATTATATATGTCTCTAGATATAGTCAACGAATCCAAATTTGTAAGAACATTTTTGAAATTAACCAAATTCGAACTTCATTACAATATTATTAAACATAGAATAACTTCAATAATCAAACATAATCATGATTGTAATTTGTTGAAATAAACAAACGTTTTCTACCTTACAAATGACTTTTCAATTCATCTTCCATCCAATATGGAATATGCGATTCTTCTTTCATCAAACAATGTTTTGAATTTATAAGAGACACCAAACGAGGCATCACACCACCGTCATCAAATTGGAAAACTGTTGGATAACATAATTCATTTTTACATGCATATATTCTCCTAACATATTGCATGAAAGGAGTATTGCTAAAATATGATTTTCTTTTTGCTTCTTTTGTTTGCATCTTGAACCAAATAAACAAGTGATAATACGTTAATTTTTGACCATATTCGTCAACGATTTCACATTCGACTGAACCATCATGATACAACAAAATCCAAAAATGTTTCAAACAATGATTTTTCAAATATTCAAAAACTTGAAACGAGCAAGCTTCTTTCAAATCAATTTCATGAACATGCCATTCAAAATCCGCCGACGTTGACATTTCCATTTTTTGAACAAAAATATTCACATATCACACACCAACAACGTCAATCTTTATATAATATTCTAATTTATTCAAGTTATCAACATTGAAATTCTCATCACATCAAATTCTTATAAAGAACAAGAATCACACGCCAACAATTCAGAAGCAGAAGCCATGGAGCAAGAGAGGTAAGTGATATTATGCAAAATTTATAGTATTCCCTCTCACCAATATCCCATTATGCTCAAATACCACGCATTATGAGTCCTGGTCTCAGTTAAAGCTATTCTCTATTTTCTCTAAAATTCGATTACTTGGTAATAATCGGTGCCAGTGTTAATATTCACTTTAAGAGAAGAAGCAATGTAATGTTAACTAGTCCTCAACAATTGCAAATCCTCTTCAATCCATTTTAATATCATCCTCAGTTCGGTCATGCACATAATCAAAGGTCAATTTTCAGTTCTTTTCGATCACTGCGTATAAGTTCTGGTCCCATGATCCCAAAAGTTCCAACAACTCATGTCTTTTCGATCTTCCTTCAATGGTCTGCCGACTTCGCAAACATGATTAGAACAACAAAACACTCGGCTGATTTTCCAAATGTGATGTCTCCAATAGTGTTTTGCTATGATTTGATGAATGAAACAGACCATCATCTTTCAACTTCAGATACATCTTCATTCTTTTGCTCTTCTTCTTCTCCAGAAGTATCCACGTAAACATTTCCACAATAATTAGAATAGGTATAAAAATTATCCACATCATCGAAAACATCGTGTTCAACAATTAGATCTTTATCAACATATATGGCAGAACCGATTCCCTCAATAACAAACCGATTCCTTCGTGAGAGACTTCTCAAACCAAAAAATTTCAAAGCGAATCTAACTGTTTCATTCACTCCTTGAACTATTTCATTTAGGTCATGTGAAGTTTTTAATTCCATGGTTGAAAATCGCCATCTATTGGATCGAAGATAATCTTTGCACCAATAAGTCACATCATCACCGTTAACGGTGGAAGTCTCAACACACAATTTGTTAAGATATCTTGCATTCCCGCCCTCAACAGAAAAATATCTATACAAATGCATTATTCTTGAATTCTTTTATAACATGTTTCCATAATTTCAAACGAAGAAATCATGTCATAAGACACAGGTATGAGATAAATACCTTCGCACATCTTACATATATACTCACCCCCAACAAGCAAATTTACATAACCCAAACATTTGAAAAAATCCCGATAATGTTTTGTAAACAACTGAAAATCAAAATCACAAGCAAGCATCATGTCTTCGTAACTAGGAACAACGTGTTTTCCAACCACATTACCGATGGCATAATATTTCAAATAATCCTCATGAAGAGTTTCAAAAGATTTCACACACTCGCAATCCAACGATTTCACCACATGGTCAATTAATCGTTTCGGCAAAACCATTCCCTTTTTGGTTTCCATATATAAAAAATTATTCCAGCTTTAAACGTCTCTTCAGAGACAAGACGCGTGGTGCTAAGCGTCTGACCCCTCCACCAAGTTCAAACGCCATTCAAACCTTCACCACACCAGGGGCGAATCTAGTAATTGAATCCGTAACAAGAGTTAACCAAAAATTCGCCCCGCTTTTTTATTCATTTTCAATCAATCTTTAAAGTTTTGATTTTAATTAAAAAGCTTGTTTCACAAGATTGCAAAACACATTTTTCAAAACTCAATTATTCATTATTTATATCATTGTGTTGACGAATTCAAATACCAAGAAATCCATTACCAAGAAATCATCTCAAATAAACACAACGCGTTGTCATTTAAACCTCTCGAAGTAATTGGTTTAAAAGGACATGAACCCATCTCAATCAAAACTCTTAAAAACTCTTGAAAACTCAAGTACCGCCAATGACAGTAATCGTATTCCAATTTATTCATCAATCACGCAAACCACGAGGCGAAGGCAAGCGAAGCAAAGCGAAGCAATCCAACACCAAACAACGAGGTAAGCGTGTTTTTTTGCTTTTATTTTCAACAAAACAAAACAAAGTCAAAAACACATAACGAAACAACACATAAAAAATTTTGACGAAATTCCTTATAGAAAAGCAAATTTCCATCAAAAACAAATTCAAGAAGTCAAGACAACGCGTCAATATGACAAGAATCAATAGTGTCGAAGAATTTTACAAGCTTCAAAGGTAAACGAAATTCTCATTTCAACTCAACCCAACAATCACATTTATCTTTTCAAACTTAACGCATAACCAACGACAAAGCCAGCTTGCGAAGGTCGATCGGTGTTCCGCTTAAAAGCCGTGACTTCAAAAGTATGGCAAAAACACTAAATGACATTATTTAAATTTTCATAGAGAAACATCACACAGTCAAAATGACATCGCAAAATACGAATACAACGCAAACAATCAACATAAAGAAAGACCATTCCATCATACCTTCACAAATCTCCACAGTAATTTGGCAAAATCCGAAGACAAACCGTATAGACACAACAAAGAAACAGAAATATCATACAATCTACGGTCAAGAATCGTCTTTAAAAGAAATCCAGAATATTCTTACAAAAAACGAAGATTTGGTTCCATGGACATATCACAATTATTGCGAAATGTCAAAGCAAAACAAAAATAACAATCAATTTATTTATCCTCCAGCGGCAAAACATGCATGATATCTTAATCTTATAACATACGGAACATAAGCCACATGATTCCAATTTGTAATATAATATTCATAGAAAAGTTGGTTGTTCAATTTTAACCACTGTTCGTAAAATACACAATCTCCTGTAAACTTTTCGTCAGTCATCCCATAAATTTCAAATCCATGTTCATTGTAATGTCTGTTATTATCACTTTCCACGTTCAAAAACTTTTTCCAAAACACAATATCTTGTAAGGTCACATCTCTAAGCCTGTGAAACTCCATTTCAGTCATTCTAACAAGAAAAACAACAAGAAAACCCTGTATGAGTGATATCGTTATTCGAAAAGGTAAGAGCGACTTGTATTTCCTATCGACGTATCAATCAAGGTTTTATGAATACTCTTTCATACACAGTGTAGTTTCTTGTATTTTCAACAGGTCGTTATCGTTTCTTACCGCACCAAAAACCAAACAGCAAAACCGTGATTGTAATCACGATTTTTCTTCCACAAAAGGTGCAAAATAAAACCAAACAGCGACTCGGGGTCTTGAAAACCCTAGCGATTTTTATCACTTCGTCGACAAGAAGGCTTGATTAGCTCAGTCGGTAGAGCGTTCGGCTTTTAACCGAATGGTCGTGGGTTCAAGTCCCGCATCAAGCCTATTTCTTGTCATTTTTCCCATTCTTCTCCAAAGCAAAACAGCTTCTTGCTGTCCAAAAACAAGAGTCGTCGGAGAGGAGAGGGTATTTCGGGTTTTGCATGGCCGTTGGTTACCAAAATCCCCCTCGAGATGACCCTAGGTAAGTCCACACGCACTAAGGCCAACCCACCCCAAAACCGGACAGGCCTATTTGAGTATTCATAATTCTCGGCCTCTGATTGGTGGAAACGTTAATAGGAAATTCTTAAGTCACTCCCCCGATGATAATCCCCGATCCAGCCTTCCCATTGGTCCATTCAAAAATCCCGGCCACCTGATTGGTAAGTCTGTAGTATATTCTCCTCTCATCCCTATACTACTCTATTGAAAGAACATAATGTTGAATACTTTTACACAAACTCTGATAAAAAAGCAGCTATAGTTGAAAGATTTAACAGAACTCTAAAAACATCCATGTGGAACTTATAAATGGATTGACATCCCGAAGGGTGACCGGAGCACAGCGAAGGCAAGCCTATCTGTCTTAGATAAACTTGTAAATAACTATAATCATACTAAACACAGCAGTATATTAATGAGACCTGCTGTTGTGAATAAATCCAATAAAGACCAAGTGTGGATTACACTCTATGGTTATCCATTAGGAGATTTACCTTTACCTAAATTCAGAATTGGTGATACAGTAAGAATATTTAAATATAAGAATATCTTCACAAAAGGTTATGAACAAAATTTCACAGAAGAAATTTTTAAAATTGTAAAAATATTCAGAGGTGATCCAAACATGTATGAGATAGAAGATCTTCATGGAGAACCAATTATTGGAAAATTTTATGAAGAGGAACTATCTGCTGTTGATAAAAAAAAGATGATGTGTATAAAGTTGAGAAAATATTAAAAAGGAAAAAAGTCAAAGGTAAAAATATGGTATTAGTAAAGTGGCTAGGTTATGACAATAAACACAATTCTTGGATACCAGAAGAAAACATTCAAAACATCGAAGCGTAGTGTCAGCAAAGCAATTGTGATAAAATAAATAAAATAAATAAATAAATGTCTGAAGGTTTTGATGATATTGAAATGAGAAATAGAAACACAGAAGAAGAAGAAGAAGAAGAGGAGGAAGGGGAAACAAGCTTTGGAGGAGATGATCTTGAAGACAACCCTGTGGATCATAATAGAAGTATTAATATAATAAACACAGAAAATCCAAAAAGCGAACGCAATGAGCTCCACACTGAATTTAATAGGGTTAAATATATACCCGATGTGAAAAAAGATGTGGGATCTATAAGAAGATTAATTACTGATGATAGAAAAAAATCTTTCAAAAAAATATTTGATGTTACCCTCGAAAAGAAAAATGGTCCAAATTCAAGCATATTATTAGACAAAACTGTATTTGTTAGAGACCCATCTGGGAATACCTCCAGCAAAGCTGTTTACATTGAGTTCAAAGGTAAAAAGATCGGCAAAGCCGTCGCAAAGCGTGGTAATGTTGACCAGGACTTTAAACCTGAGATATTTACCAGAAAAAATAAGAAATATGTTGATGAATTTAATGATTATATGAAAAAAACTCCAAGAGCAGCAATAGAAGGACAAATTGGTAAAGGTATTGAAACTCCTACAAGAGATTTATTTGAGACTATCACAGATGATTCTATTTTAGAAATTCAAACTAAAATTGATAATATAATTGGCGAAAATAACTTAAAAAAATTAATTGGTAATGAACAGGATCCAAGACAAACATTATTTGAAAGAAATGAATTAAGAGAATTTAGAGGTCTAGTATATTTGAAAGGTATTGACTCCAATTTATCAGAAAATTAAAAAAAAAGGAGTTATAAGTGGTAAAATTGATGGATTTGATAGAGATCATCAACATTGGAAAAATAAATCTGATTTAGAAACAGCTGAACCTCAAAAAAGTATATATAAAAGTTTTTCAGAAATTGCAAAACTTTAAGCAGATAAAATGATACTTGAAAATAATGAAAGACCAATTAGTGAAGAAGGAATACAGATTTTAAATGAAAATGCTGACGAAAGTGACCTTGGTAGATTAGAAAGATTTAAAAAATGGGCAAAAGGAAATTTATTAGGTTTATCAGCAGTTGCTATTTCTGTAGCAGGTATAATTACAGCAACAGTTATAAGGGCAAGAAATGCATTAAAACAAGGTGCAAAAGCGGTTGCAAATTTAGGAAAAGCAATTGCAAATATAGGTAAAAATTTTGGTGCAGTCATTTCAGCAGTTTTAAATTTAATTTCACAGGTGTTATCATGGGGTGCAAAAGGTATTGCTTTTCTTGCTAAAAATCTATGGATATTAGTTATTGCAATTACTTACTTTTTATATGAAGAATATAAGCAGGCAAAGCAAGCTCAAACAAAGTGAGCAAGAATAGAGAAAATAAATAAAATTTTTTTTACAAAACAAAAATTTTGAATTTTTGTATAATAAAAAATGAATAGAGTAAACGAATTATATCCAGGATATAAAAGATCAAAAATGAGAGAAATTAAAGGAAACAGAACAAGACATGTTGTAACTTTGAAACCAAATAAAGTAAATCATGAAGAAGAACTTTACATAGATATTCCTAAATTGAAACCAGACTTGTGTCTTGTCCCTGATTCTTTAAAATCGTTATTTAATTTCAAAAATGCAAATACTAAATCTTGGTTTTTAAATAATTTATCAAAATTGTTAAAGAAAAGATTAGTTGTTAAATTTCCTGGAGAAATTGTTTATGATAATACAGGAGAATCTTTATTAGAAGTTTACAAAGATCTCTGGAAGCCTGAATTTGAAAGAGCAGATATGGTTGAATACGGCATTACCTGAGAAAACCTCAGAAAATTAATTTCAAAAGATGACTCTGGAGCAGCAAGTGGAAATTCACAAAGAGTATCTGACAAATTAATGTATGATATTTATGGAATAAAACAGTGTTTAAAACTAGAAAAAATACTTTCAGACCACGGACTATATGCCCCTTATGGAATGATTAACAATTTTCAATATATTTTATAACTTTTCCAAAAGCTAGTGAAATTATGGTTGTGCAAAGTGGACAAAGTGTTGGTGGATATACTTTGGAAAATTTAGAACTAGAGTATGAAACGATTGAAAATCAAGATTTGTCAACTGATGTTTTATCAAATTATACCTCAGGAAGATCATTATCATATGATTCTGTAACTTTGATGAAAACTGTGGAATGGGATAAAGATGGAACTTTACATAATGAAACCATAAATATTCCACGGAAGAGCATGAAAGCAGTTTTACTGTTATTTAGAAATAAAACTGTCACAGATAGCGAACAATTTGTTTATCCAAATATAAGAGAAGTTAAAATTTCTGTTGAAGGAGTACCAAATAGTATATATTCTCAAGGTATGCCAAAAAGAAGATTTTTTGAAGAAGCATTTAGAATATTTCACGGAGGATATGAAAATAGTGATGCAGTTGAGTATTGAAAAATTTTATAAAGATTAATTTCATTATGTATTGATTTGAGGACATTAGATGATAATTTTGTTAATGGGAATGGAAAAAAGTTAGTAAACACACAGTCTGGACTATTGTTAGAAATTAAAAAAACCTATTTCTGCAAATGTAATGTGTCATATATTTGTGATAAGTGATGGATTGTTAAACATTGTAAATAAAGATTTGTCTTCAATTCAATTTTAAAAAATAAAAAATGAATGACAGCAAAGCTGAAGGTAAAAAACCATTTAATATGATAATTGTTGGAATGACTGCTTGTGGAAAAACAAAATATCTTTTAGATTTTATAGAAAATAAGTATAAAAATTATTTTGATTATATTTTTTTAATTTGTCCGACATTGGAATGGAATAAAACTTATGAAGATTTTATTGCTATTCCTTGTGATCAAGATAATGTTGAAGATTGGTTAAAATTTATAGTTGACTTTTCAAAAGGAAGTAAAAATTTAATCATATTGGATGATTGTGCAAGTGGAAAAAATGTTAAAAATAGAGCAAGTGAGTTGGTTAAATTAGGATTTTCTGCAAGGCATTATAATCTTTCCGTTGTTGTAATTACACAACAACTCATGTCAATTGCTAAACCATTTAGAGAAAATATTTCAAAATTAGTCACATTTTATAACCCAAATAAAAAAGATATGACAACAATAATTCAAGAATATTTAGATGTAGGCGACTGCACGGCAGAAGGTAAAAAAGAATTGGATAAAATTTTAGAAATGTTAAAAACAAAAAATATTCAAGATTAGAAATTAATTTAATTTTTCCATTTGGTTATAAAATAAATGAGTGAACAAAGTGAACAAGAAAATTTAGAAGTTCCGCCAATTGGGGAAGCTGTGACAACTGAAACCACAAACAATGAATCTGGTATGAAGCAGGTTGTGAAAACAGAAGTAACGAAAAAACAAGAAGAATTGATAAAATTGTCTGAAGATTGAGAAATTAGTCAATCAGTACAAAATTTTAAAAAATCAAGTGATAAAGTTATATTAAAAATTTATGCAGAATATGAGGTAAAACAAGCAGAAAAAGCAAATGTATTTTTAACAGATTTACTTATTAGTAAATTTGCAGATTTATTGGGTGGATTAGAAGCAATTGAAAGCAGTGAAGAATTGGAAAAAGAACTTATTAAATATAAATTACTGAAACATGATGTAAAATCTGTAGTTGAAAAACTAAGTCCATATTTACCATATCTTGGAATATTATCTGGCGGAGTTACAGTTGGAAAACATGCTATTAAAAAAAACAGAGCAAAAAAGACAATAGTGAAACACCGACAAGTCAAACTGAATAATTTTATAATATATATTGTATTATAAAATTAAAAATTATTCCACAGATTCTGAAGATGAAGGTTTAACACAGGTTTCATCGACCAAAAGTGCACCCGCGCTTTGCGTTGTGTCTTTTATAGCCAATTTACTCATAAATGTATTTATTATTTTATCTTTTTCTTTTGAGATGCAAACTTGTTAGCTTTGCTCACTGTTTGTTGATTCTTCATTTTCTAAAGATTTTAACAATTTTAAATGATTGTTATATTCCGAAAATTGAATTTCGTTAATGTTATTTTTCCCAAAAGTCATTCCGGCTTCAAAATCTTTCATCCCAATATCAACATGTGCTCCTATTCTAAAACCACTTTTTTTAATTTTTCTAAAATTGATTGGAGGATACCCATGAAGATTTAAATCCAATTTTGTGCCATTGTTTGAATCCTTATTGGAATTATCTTTGTTTGTTTTTGATGATATACAATTTCCTATTTTTTATTTATTATCCTTTTAATTACCTATTAAATATAATTTTTTCACAAATTTATCAGCTAGGTTGTTTGTTTAAAGTTGTGACAAAAATAAGGTAATTCCCCGCCTGTTGATGAGGGATTTCCCCCACATTTCACGGTCAGGATGTCAAAACTGGAGTGTCTGAATCATATATATTAAAAACAGTTGCAGCCACCAAAACATGTTTACACACATTTTTCCAAATAAGGTCATAATTTTATCATGTGATAATTGTATGACTATTCTCAACCAATGAAAAACCGACCCATAAATTTCATTTTTGGCAAAACAAACCAAAAATCAAACCAGTTGGTTTCATTTGTGGAAAAAAAAAACAAAACAAAATAACAACCAGTTGGTTTCATTTGTGGCAAAACAAGCCAAGATGCCTGGTTTAGAAGAACTGACTCGAAGGTACAAAAACCGAAGGAGCCGGCGCAAGCAATACTTGTCAACGTATTCAGGACTAGATATATATGATTGAAAGTCATATGGCAGGACATGAATCGTTCACGTTTAATTCTTCCGAAGAGATTTCTAATTTACATCAAGTGGATTTAGCAGCCTGCTGTGTTGGGGGATTTCCCTTCGACACTGAAAAATTTGGCCCATTTTTAAAATGTGTTAAAATTCCCGGTAATGTTAACAAATTCCTGGAAGAGGCCGGAAGTGGTGTAAGCGAAACCGAAAGTTACGTTGGGGATTCCCCTGTGACAGTTTGAAAAATTTTGACCCATTTTTTAAAAAGTTGCTGGTCCCCGCACTTTACCAACTACTAACATTGGATTATGGAAGTTGTAGGATACCAAATATAAAAGGATTGATGCTTACAAGAAAGGATATATGGGTGGCACACCTGATATTATAATGAATCTTCATAAGAAATATAACAGCTTTTCTACTGAGCTAGAAACACAGAAAGGTAATGGCATTATATCAGACAAAGTAATTTATTGGAACTGTACAGAAACAACAATTATAAAACACTAATATCAAATGACTACATGGTGAAATAGACCATCATATGAATGATAATAGGATTAAATGCAAATATTGTAATAGGTTGTTTAAAAATGATAAAACCTTATCAAATCATAATAGCTAGTTTCACAGACATACTGCACTAAAAGATAAAAGAGAGTGATAAAGTGTGGTTCCTTGGTAAGTCTGTCACTAAGGCTCTGGGATATGCATTAACTAGACATGTTGAAAATTATCACAGTGTCATAAAGCAACCTTTAAAACATCACCCAGTTTCAGGGTGATTCAGTTTTCAACCATGTGAATTATCTATAAGATGGGTATTTCAAAAAATTTACAGTCACTCAAGGGAGGGATTTAAAGAAACCTATTTAAAGACATGTGCATACAACTAAAATATTATCCCAGGTAATAATATAGATATAAGTAATCAAAATTAATTATTACACAAGGTATTAAGTGGAATAACTGAGAATGAAATCAAGCAGTTGGTTAATCCCAGAAAAAGAATGAGACCTATTCCAGATCCTAAAACAAAAAAGAAAAAAAAACAGTTATGCAGATGGTTTAGGAATATGAGGAAAACAATCCCACCTACTCCTATACCAAGAACCAAAGTAACACAATTGGATAAAGCTTTAAAAGGACATACTACATCATATCACAATCAGAGGTAATAAAGACCCATTAATACAACTACAAAGTACAAGGAAAAGTCTTTAATATTATTTCAAAAAAACAGTTGGTGGGAATAAAAGGATTGAAATTAGTTGAAATATTGAAAGCAACATCTCAAAAAGAAACAATCATTAAAACAGCTTATTTCAACAACTTATTTCATAATCAATGAAAATTACATCAACCAAATAACGAATACTAAATATCATTGCAGTATGGATTTCAGAAGCTTCTGGTTGGACAATTGAATCAGTTGATGGACATTATAAAATATAAACCTCTAAAAGGAAAATCATATATTCCAGTACCAAAAGGGTTGATTAATATCAAGATAATGAATGTTTCAGACATTTAAATCCACAAGGTAAATATCCTCAGGGGGTCAAAAAGTCTTACAAAGAATTGGATTACGATGGTATCTAATTTCCAGTGACAATTAAGGATATAAATAAAATATCAAGAAAAACAACCATATTCTGTCTACATATCAAAAGAAAAGTTAAATATATGGAATAATTATTAATTACTTAAAATAAAAAACACAAATAAAGAAAACACTTTTGTATGAGAGCCAATTCATTATGCAAGAAGTAGGTAAATTTAAAATGGATACTAATGTGATTCCAAATAATTGGAAAATTATATGGCATTCACGTTCAGTCATAATCATGTGTTCATTGAAAGTTTTCAGTTTGGAAAAATTAGTTGCTAATCTACCTGATGATGCAATCAAATACACATCAGAAAAATTAAAAACTGATGAAACAAAAAGGAGTTTATCCTCATGATTATATGGATAGTTTTGAAAAATTTAATGATACACAATTACTGTCAGAAGATGAACTTATAAACATGCTCACTGTATTATAAGCTAGACCCATGTCATTATTTCACCTCACCTGGACTATCTCAGGATGCTATATTAAAGATGATTGATATTGATATGTTCCAATTTACTGAGAAGGTATGCAGGGTGGAATATCTTATATAGCTAATAGGTATGGATGAATTATAATAAATCAAAACCTAGTAACCAGAAACGCATGCAACAACCCCTTGCCCATTCTTCCAATATATCTCTTCAGAATCCAAGTAACATTGATAATTTTTCAAAGTTGTCAGAAAGACAAGTCCTCCTTACTATAACTCGAAAAGGGTATACAATATAAGAAAAACACAACATTTGGACATGAATATTAACAACCCAAACTGGAAATTGTTTTATATTTAAACTGATCGTCATCATATTAACAACTCTGTTTTACTAAAACAAAATGGTTTCACAAATAATGAGATCCATCCTGACAATTCTACTGCTAAACATTAGATGTTTGTATGAAGACCCTGCACGAGTTGTGATCTTGAGGTATTTTGTGTAATTTTTGCATGAAATTTATAACTTTTTTTACTTTGAAGAAAGACATTTTAGTAGATGGTAACACTTTCTGTCTTAAAAGTAGAACATTCTTATAGGTTACCGGTCAGATACCAGCATTATGGATAGCTTATTATCGAAAAATTTTTTTTTCATATTTTTTGTATTAAAAAACTGATAAATCTTACATTATGTCAAAGTTAATTACGAATTTCTAGTAGAAGTACTATGATGAAGATTTATGCCAAGGATTCATCCAGAGGTAGAATAGTTCTGCATTTCTGTTGCCGACCAAAAATCGGAAAATACAAAACATGCAACAAAATATGACAAGCAAACCTTGTGCAAATTTTGTTGAGAAAAGAACAATTAAAGAGAAGTTAAATGCGTACTTTGGTAAAAGAGAAAAATGACGTACCATACAAAGCTTGAATTTAATGAAAGACATTAATTTTAAACTTTCTTGAGAGGTATTGAAATCCTGAGGAAACTATTACTTGTCAGAAATGATAAAGGTAATCATCGACAAACCACCCGAGAAGTGAGAAAGACAACATTTTCAACAAGGATAAGTAACTTTTCAGCATGTTTCCTGGTGGCTGTTTGCCTTTCATTCTTGTTTACAAGTGAAAAATAGATTTCAATGTCTTCAGTGGAGTGGCATTTCACAAAGAAAACGATCCTGTGGAAAGTGGTGAAAGTATCTGAAGACTATCAGCCTAGGACAACTCTTCAAGATGCTGAGTGTTTTATCCCACTTCTTGAACAATTGACCATGAGTGCAGTCTGGATAAGTACTACAAAATATTCAAAAGCCATCGTCCTAATGAACCAGAACCTGCATTCTACTTTGCCATTAAACACCAGCAAACTTTAGGTGATGATATTCGAACCAAGAAGTCTCCCTTACAGAAGAACAAAAGCAGGAAGCTACTATTGAAATCTGCTCAAAACTTGCACTTCAAAGCCACTCGATTCAGATGTACTTGTGATTGTCTAGGTCAGCAAATAATGTTGTTTACACTCAGTCCCTTAGCAAATGTCCTGGTAACAAGTGAGTTCCCTTAACGTCTTTGTTCACATTTATGAAAAAGAACCGAGACAAAGCATTGCTACAGAATGTGAACAGTAGGCCAATGCATATTTCAAAAAGCTGAGTTTTAGAACTGTTCTTTCGAGTCATAAACTGTCCAGTAACTAATATGTCCTGCAGAAGTAAAACCAGCCATAAGCACCAAGAAAGCCATTTCATTTGCTGGTCTTAAATTATTTACTGACTTTAGTGTTCACGTGATGTGAAGGACAAGACCAAATCGATTTCCTTCAATATGGACCTAAGTAAGGTTTATGTCAACAACATACCAGTTCCTGAGCTTGCACACGGCATTTTTGATAGATAATCTGTGGATAGATACCTATATACACACATAAATTATTCTCTCTAGTCATCACAGACGTCAAGATCACTACCCTCGCTGCATTGTGGGCAAGGGGAATATATTATGTATCTTGATGCAAGCATCCCTTATGGATGGGCAGTGAGTCAATATTTACCAGCAGGTGGATTTAGATGGATGATAGGAAAGGAGATTAATAATGTGGATCTAGCTAAATATAAAGATGATAGTAAAAAATGTTCAATATTAGAAGTTGACCTAGAATATCCAAAAGAATTACATGACTTACATAATGATTATCCATTGGCACTTGGAAAAGTTAAAGTAAATAACAATATGTTATCCAATTGTTCTAATAATATTTAAAAGAAATATAAAATTACAATTGGACAAGTAAAGAAAAATATGTGCTGCATTAACAAAATTTAAAATTATTTACTAATTTAGGACTAAAAGTAACAAAAGTTCATAAAGTCTTACAATTAAGTTGGTCACCTTTGCTTAAGCAGTACATTGATTTCAACACCCAAAAGATAACTAACACAAAAAACACATTTAAAAAACAGTAGACATCTGATTAGTTACCGATGAAAAGAAATTATCAAAATTAGTGGCCAAGCCTACTTTTGTATACAGAAAGATATTTAATCAAAACCTAGTAGCAATGCATTAGATCAAAGAAACACTAATCTTAAACAGGCCAGCATATGTGGGTATGCAGGGGCGTGACACCCCCTATAAAACTGCCGTTGTCAGCAAATGAATAGTTTGTCGGCAAAACTGTTTGACTGCTTCGGCCTTTGGAGAGATCTCTATAAATAAACAATTCACCGGCACTGCAATAGAATACATCATAGTTAATACATACTCAGCACACTGAGCAACACTAGCATAGGTAAAAATATCACTTCTGCTATCTTTCACAGTATCTTTTCACTGCCATCTGGTATAAGGAATTTCCACACCTTGAATATAGCATCTGCAAGGATGCAGCATTCTGCTTCACATGTTCTTTGTTCAGGACAAGTGGACAGGATCCTGCTTGGGCTGAAACTGGAGTTTCAACGTGGGACAAAATGAAGAGTAGAGGTATGGCAAAAAAGGGCAAACTCGCAATGCATTTCAGTTCAGAAAGTCACATAGCTGCTGTAAGTGTGTATGTGAGTTTTTGCAACCCTTCGTGCCATGTAGATGCTTTACTTGAAGAGGACGTGTGAAATGCTAAGATTCGAGAGGAACGCAAGAAATGAGAGAACAGAGAAGGTGTAAAAATCTTGCTTGACATTGTCAAGATATTGCATTTTGTGGAAATCCAGACAATGAAAACAGGAACTTTCGTCAGATAGTCGCTTTGGTTGCAAGGCATTGCCCTTTGCTCGAAAGATGGACAAACTGCAGACGATCGCCCCCATACCACGTAACGTACATGGCACCAGAATCTCAGAACAACATGATCAAGCTGCTTGCAGATGATGTCGGGCAGAGAATAGTGGAGGAAATTAAAGAAGCAAACATGTTTGGCATTTCTGCAGACACTACCCCTGATCTGTCTAAAAGAGATCAGATGGCAGTTGTTTGCAGATATGTAAACCCAGATGGCGACACTAAAGAAAGACTTCTGTCCATGAAGAGTACTGCATCCAAAAAGGGTGACGACACTGCGGATGAAATCATCACGAAGTTAAACAGTCAAACATTGAATACAGATGAGCTCTGCTTCCAGTCATATGATTTCACTAATTCGATGTTGGGACGATATAATGGGGCTCAGCAAAAGCTCCAGGAGAAATTAAATAAGAAAGTGCCATACATGCCATGTCAAGGTCACAGATCAAACACAGTTGTTGAGCACAGCTGCAATGCCAGCGTTATCATTAAGGACATGTTCAACATGGAGAATTTATACGTATTTTTTACGAGCAGTACTAAAAGGTACATAATGCAGTTTTGATTTCTCTTGCAAAAATTTCTTTGCTTATACTGGTAATCATTTAAGGCATTTAATTTTATTTAAATATACTTTAGGCATGGGCCACTAGAAGAACGTATCAAGGATGTAGAAAATTCTTTGAAGTTGAGAAATCTCTCAAAGACTAGGTGGACAGTCTGAGCAGAATCAATCTGTGCAGTTTGGAGGAGCTATGAGGCTGTAAGAGAGACACTGGCGGCCATTAAAAATTCCAGCAAATCTGACAGCAGCACAAAGTCAGGTGCCACAGATCTTCATGATAAAATGGAATCAGCAGATTTTGTCATCTCGATTATGTTCATGAAGAACATCTCAACCAAGACAAAGCAAATGACGGAAGCATTACAGGCTGAAAATCTGAACGTCGTTGATGCAACAAGCATCATCATGGCAACTGTTGAGAGCTTGAAGAGAATCAATGAAGACGAGAAGGCAATGGATAAAGAGATTCGGGCCGGCATTGTGTTCACGAAGAAATTAGGAGGTAATCCGGAAGTGGAATTCAGTCATAAACATCGCATGAGACGTCCCCCAAGAAGGATCAATGACAACCCAAATACCCAAGCGGAGCTATCAGTCTTTCAATTTTACCAGACAGAATTCAAGAAAGTGTTGGATACATAAGTTGTTCAATATGGAGACAATCTTACCCAATGTCTTCAGGCAGTTAAACCTTTGGCAACTGTTTTGCAGCCACCACTGAAACAGCCAAAGCTAGAAGATATCAGTGACCTTGTTCGGCTTTTCCCATCAAACATGCCTATCGATCCTTTTGTACTTCAAGCAGAATTTGGGAACTTTGTCAGCCACGTTGACCTGACAAAGAAAAAGCTCGAATCCCTAGCTGAAGCAGCTAAATTTTTGGAAGTTTGCAAATCAGCCTTTCCGCTCACGAACAAAGTGTTTAGACTGCTTACGACGGCTCCCATGACAGTTGCAAAAGATGAGGACATTCACCAGGCTTAAAATAGTCAAAAGGTACCTGAGAACGACCATGACAGATACACGTTTAGAGTCATTGATGTTGTTGTCCTGCAAGAAGGATTTAACAGACTCTATTAACATTGATTCCATTTCTGCTAGATGGATTGAGCTTAAGACTCGAAGAATCAGTGCTCATCAAGTCATCGCATGCCTTACTGGCACTGCAGAACAGAACATTTACATTTTAATATGTGGAATGCCTTTCTGTACTAAATTCATAACTTGTAAGGACATTTATTAAAAAATTGGTAGCATGCTGTACTTATGTAGTTATATATTACTGATAGTGGCAACCAAAATAGATAATAAACTTCCATAACTCTTTGATAATCCTAAATACAATAAATGTATTAAGATTTTCACTTTTTTATTGGCCACGCCCATTTATCGGCAAAATTAACGCTCACACCCCCCAGTTCAACTTCCTTCATGACAGCCCTGTGGGTATGTGTATCTTACATCTTCCTAAGACACTAATAATTATGTCAGTATGGTAAAGAAAAATTCTTTACTGACACTGACAGCATTACATGTGAAATTGAAGCTGAAGATGTTTACAAAGACTTTCGGAATGATAAGAATATATTTGACAATGGTGATTATCCTGAAAACTCTCCATATTTCAATAAAACTAACAAGGAAGTAATAGGAAAATTCAAAGACAAGGTTGCTGGAATTCCAATCACTTAATTTATTCTTAAATGAAAGACAATGATAAAGGCAGTAAAACCAATGCCATCGACAGCCGGAGTGGGCCCCTCCAAGCCTCCAATATTTTTAGTTCTAATGGTGTTATGGATAAGTAAATAACTAAATGGAAGCCATTGCATTTTCATTATATTAAAGATGTAAACAAATCTCTTCACCTCAAATATGTTTGCATGTTATGTTATACAAAAAGTGAAGTACTAAAAGTACAAAAAGCAAATAATATAGCCTCTGATAATGTAAGAGAGCCTCTCCCTTCTTTATGTTGGTAAGAAGACATGACACAATAATCATTGATCACATCGATCACATTGTTGTATGAAAGCTCTGAAGCTGGTTGTGACTTGTAGGAACAAACTGATTATAATATGCCGACAGAGTGACAGATTGTGCTAGGTTATGTCTAATTTAATTTAGACTACACACTACACAGTCAGTTTTCACTACATTTGTTTTGTTTCAATTTTGTATATTTGAAACAACAGTGATAAAGTAAAAAAGGCTCACAAAGCCGTTTATGTCTTCCTGATTTAATTTTGACTTCTTTGTCTGTTGGATGCAGATGCAACCTTGAAATTTCAGCCTTTACAAACAAACCAAGCGTTCTCTTGTGGGTAGATCGCATATTCCCACACAAAATAGCAATGTTGACTGACAAATTGTATTGAGGAACTTAAGACCGCTATTTACATAACAGAAAATATTTCATCACTTAGTCACAGATAAATATTATTTTAGATATGCATTTGTACTTTCTTGAAAAATCAAGGTGAAGCATGTTAAAAATGTTTTGGGCAAACTTTCTGGGCCCAGAACCCCCTTCAGGCAATCCCCCTACCCCCTTTCTCAACACTAATGGGTAAAACAGCTAAGTATATTAAAAAAATGTTAAGAAAAATATCAAACATAAACATTACAAAGATGTAATATATCATAATATAAAAATAATCAGCTTGGAAGTTATGAAATTAACAAAATCTCACTAAGCTGTTTTGACAACAAGAGATATATTCTAGAAATACATGTATGCAACAAACCCTTGTCCACACTTGCAATATATCTCCTGTGAATCCAGGTAAGACTGATAACTTTTCAAAATTGTCAAAAAAGACAAATCATCCTTACCGTAACTGGACAAGGGAATGCAATAAAGAAAACACAACATTTAGCCACAAATATTAACAACCCAACCTGGAAATTAAGATTTAAACTGCTTGTTGTTATATTTACACTTAACATTTTGATTTTGTTTTATTAAAACAAAACATTTGGTAACAATAACTTTTAATGGCTTAATCAATTATAACAGATCCATTCTGACAATTCTACTGCTAAACAGTGGATGTTCATATAAAGACCCTGTATTAGTTGCAATCTTGAGATTCTTTGAGTTGTTTTCCAATCAAACTTTTCACTCGTTTTGCTTTAAAGAAATTTTTTTTTATCAGATAGCTAGCTTTTCCATATTAAAATTGGAGCATTCTCAAAGTTTCCTGGTTGGATACCAGCAGTACAGACAGCTCATGGGTGAAAAAAAAAATTTTCTTTGATAATTTTTGTCATAAAATACTGATAAATTCTACATTATCATGTGAAGAAGATATATGGTAAGTATTCATCTGGATGATGAAGATGAAACAAATTATGTAAAAAAAACAAACTGGACGAGTTCTGAATTTTTATTAATATCCAAAAATTGGAAAAATACATAACACACAACAAAATATGAGTGCACCTTGTGCACATTTTCTCAAAAGAGGAATGAGTAGAGAGAAAAAAAGACACTTTTTCCTCTATAAAACATTCATGTAAAAGAAAAATGGTGTAGCATTGAAACTTGCAACTCTTACATATTTTCAACTAAGCATGCAGCAGTACCTCAACCCAAAGGGTTCAACTGTGAATTTATAAAAAGAAGAAGGCTTTAAACTTTTAAAATCTCAATAAGAGTATTACTGGTCAAATATGGTAAAGCTCGTATCTATAGACCACCAGAGAACCAAGAAAGGCTGAAGTGGACAACTCTTTCACTAAAGGACAGTTTGGTGACCAAAACCAAGTAGCTTTGCAATGTGTTACCTGGTGGTTGTTTATCTTGCATTTTTGTTTCAAGCCAGAAATACATCCCGACACCCTGAATGAGGCAATAAAAACTTTGTGTGGAAAGCAGAGCAAGTATCCAAAGAATGTCTCAGCCTGGACAAGTGTTTCATCCCACTTCTCAAACAATTGGCTTAAATACTGCAAAACATTTAAAAGTCATCATCCTTCAGAGATGAATGAACCAGGAACTCTGCAATCTTCATTTTACTTTACCATTAAACACAAGCAAAATCCAGGCAATATTTTGTACAAGAAATCTCCCTTGGAGAAGAATGAAGTTGGGAAGCCACTTTTGAAAGCTGCTCAAAGCTAGTTGATTCAGATGTACCTGTGATTGTGTAGCTCAGCTAAGTGGTTATCAGAAATTTCTCAAGATTTATAGAGATCAGCATTTCTTTGATGAAGTTGAATAATTTCATTAACACTTAGTCACTTAGCAAACGTCTTCATAGCAAGTGAGTTCCATTACATCTTATGTTCATATTCATCAGAAAGAACCAAGAATTCAGCAGTTCACCAATGCATATTCCAAGGAGCTAAGTCTGAGAACTGCCCTTTCAAGTCATAAATTGTCCTTTTACTAAGATGGCCCCCAAAAGTGATCCATCCACTAGCACCAAGAAAACCATTTTGTCTGCCAGCCTTAAATAATTTAAGCAACATCTGAGAGATCCATACAAACGAAAATATGAGATGAAATTGATTTCCATAAGGTTTGGTCAACAACATACCAGTTTCCGAGCTTCCACATAGCATTCCTGAGTGACCAGAATCCATGGATATGTATGATGTTTACTGATGATTCCAAGAGTGCTCAATACCATATGGGGCAGAGCTTAAATGTAGTAAGATTTTGCTTAAGAGTGTATGGTTGCTACTCCGAGTTTCACACGTCACCATTTTCCCTCCCTAGTCACCATGCATGTAACAGGACTCCGTGTGTATTGGGATTAGTACCCTCTCACCGTACTTTGCACAGTAGGCAAGGGTATTAAGAAATGGTATAGAATCAAATCCTTAATGACATTATAAAATCAAAAATTAAATTAACTATTATGTACTTTATTAATACGTTGGCATCCATTATGTGTAGAAAATATTAGCTTAATCCCCTCACTTACCACGTGAAGTGTGGTGTGAGGGTACTAATCTCAACATATGTGGAGTCCTGTTGCAAGTGTGGTGACTAGGGAGAAAAATTTTCGCTTTGTGTATATATGTTTCTATATATATATAAATATTTCCATGGATATATATATATAAATATATCCATGGATTCCGGTCACTCAAAAATGCCGTGTGCAAGCTGGGGACTGGTACATTGTTGACCAAACCACGCTGATTCGGTCTTGTTCTTTTTTCCCTTGTATGGATCTCTCACAAGTTGTTTACATCATTTGAACACTGAAGCCAGTAAACGATTTAAGAACGGAAAACGAAATGGCTTTCTTGGTGCTTGTGGCTGGTTTCGCTTTTGAGGGTCACCTCAGTAACTGGACAATTTATGACTTGAAAGAGCAGCTCTTAAAGTTAGCTCCTTGGAATATGCATTTGCCAACTGTTCGCTTTTGAGGGTCACCTCAGTAACTGGGCAATTTATGACTTGAAAGAGCAGCTCTTAAAGTTAGCTCCTTGGAATATGCATTTGCCAACTGTTCAGCTGTTTTGCAGCAATGGATTCTCTTGGTTCTTTCTGATTTATATGAACAAAAGACGTAAGGGAACTCGCTTGCTGTCAGGACGTTTGGTAAGCGAGGAAGTGTATTAAATCGCCATTCTTTCCTGAAGTTGAATAGATGCCGATTTGTATAAATTTTGGGACTTTTCATGTCCTGGTAACCACTTACCTGAGCTATGCAATCACAGGTACGTCTGAATTGAGTAGCTTTAAGATACAAGTTCTGCAAACGGAATTGTTTTGAACAGCTTTGAAAAGTAGCTTCCCGACTTCATTCTTCCCTAAGGGAGACTTCTTGTACCAAGTATTATAGCCTGGATTTTGCTGGTGTTTATTGGTAAAGTAGAATTAAGATTCTGGTTCATTCATCTCTGTAGGACAATCACTTTTGAACATTTTGCAGTATTTAACTGGACAGTGTTCATGGTCAATTGTTTGAGAAGTGGGATAGCACACTCATCATCCAGAAGAGATGACCAGACCATGACAGTCTTTAGATGCTTTCTCTGCGTTCTATACAAAGGTTTCATTGCCTCAATCAGAATTTTTTCCCCATGAAATGTTGCCCCACTGAGAACATTAGGATGCATTTTTGGCTCAAAACAAAAATGCAAGGTAAACAGCCACCAGGTAACTTGCTGCAAAACTACTTGTTTTTGATCATCAAATTATCCTTGGCAAAACAGTTGTCCGCTTCAGTATTTCTCACTTAAAGAGTGATTTGTACGTGATGACCTTTACCATATCCGACCAGTAATGCTTTCATCAGGATTTTAAAACTCCTCAAGGAAATTTAAAGTCGTCTTTGTGTAAATTTACCATTGGAGTGTTTGTAACGAGGTGCCACTGAATGCGTAGTTGAAATTACACAAGAGTTGCAGGTTTGTATACCATTTTACTTTTTTATTGATGTTTTACCATGGAAAAAGTATGCCTTTTGCTTCCCTCTTCTCATTCTTGTTTTGATAAAACGTGCACAAGGTTTGCTTGTTGTATTTTGCTTTATGTTTTGTATTATCCAATTTTTGGTCAGTGATAAAAATGCAGAACTCATTCACGTTTTCTTTGTTTATTTCGGTTGTTAATATTTGTGGCCAAATATTGTGTTTTCTTTATTGCATTACCTCTTACAGTTATAGTAAGGACAATTTGTCTTTTTGACAACTTTGAAAAATTATCAATGTTACTTGGATTCTCGAGAGATGTATTGGAGAGGTGAGAGATGTATTGGAGAGGTGAGTGAGGGTTTGTTGCATAAACGTATTTCCAGTTTATAGAATCCTATTTTGTGAAACCATTAAGTAGACTCAACAAGAAACCGACTGTTTGAACCATTTGAACATGTTTTTCAGGAACATCAAATCAAGCTTCGCCTTTCCCAGTTTGCGCTTGGTTGTGAAGGTTCCGAGTAGCAACTTTGAATCACAAAAACCGTGGAATAACGCCGCGAATCTTGCAGTTTTTGATTCTGATCTCCTCATCTAATAGCTTCTTTTGGCATTGGTAGTAAGCGTGTGAGTTGTGATTTAACCAAATTGATTTAACCAAATTTATACATAGAAAAACAGCTTTAGCAATTCAGTCCATTCTCTAAAAATTGACTGTGAAATTTCAACTGCACTTTTTCGAAAAATATATATAGTTTTCCATAAAATTTATCTCATACCTCAAGTGTTACATGTTTTGACCTTGTGTTTTGATACATAATTTGGAAAAATGCTCTCATACCCCCAATTACTATGCTTCTTATTTGTGTTGATTGATTGAACTGGTATGACTTGCATAACAAGCTTTTGTATGTGATTGTGTCAAGATCTTTAAACCGAACAGTTGTAGAGCAGTGACCAATTGTTATTGAGATCTTACAGCTCAATTACTTGTGTGAAAGTCTGTCAATAATTGCATAAAAGATTATAATGTTGAGTTACAATATGTCTTGGTTGATTTAAGGTGGCATGATTAACAAACGTTTTTATGTGATTGTGTAAAGATCTTTAACTTAAGCAGTTGTCAACGAGTTCTTAAACTTAAATGCATGTGCGTCACCAAGTACATCACAATATTAATGTGTTTTGAAGTGTTTGATTATAGAACAGAAGGCTAACCCCCAATATTTCTTAATAGGAGGCTAAAAATTAATTGAAGTTTTTAAGATGCGCATTAATTTATCGATATAGTAAGATTAACGAGCTTTTTTCAGTTGTTCTGCCAAGATTTGTAAATGAGTGACTAATTGTTATTAATAAGACCTTATGACTCTAAATAAGTGTAACATCACAAAAGGAATATCAAAACCCAGCAAAATATCTTTACGAAAGCCATCAAGTCGGACACAGAACATGGTATGATCTATAGTCTACAAGACTGGTTTCTTATATATCTATGGTATCATAATACATATGCATGTATACATGTCTGTTATAATTTAGGTAATTAAAAATTTGCTGTAATACCTATCATTGTACTGCATTTATTGATCATTGTTAGTATTTTACTTCAATCCATTAAATTACTATCTTTACTTAGTTTTCAACTGTCAAGTAAAGGCATTTAAATAAAACCAAAGTTAATTTCAAAGGCCATTTTTAGCATGTGTTACACTAGATCTGGCCAACCTTGCAACAACAGTCATTTGCTATATTTGCCAAAATAACAGTAAATGTGGGTTTGATATTGTGCAAACAAATAGATTTGGTGTATTGCAGAAATCCGTTGGATATTTATTGAGAAATACGGTACTATCATTAGATTGATGTCATTTTGTTGGTCATCAGCTACTTGCATGATCATATGTGGGAGATACGTGCTTGTAGTCTGCCATGTTGAATGGACAAACAACAAATAAAGGAAGTACTGTCACTAGTATCGGCTTGTAGACTTGGTGTCAGGAGTGGAGAAGTATGACGGCGAATCTTAAAAGACCAGAGCTCAAACTTGTGGGAAAAGTGAGTGAAAATTTCAAGAACGAGTTACAATTCAACGATTATTGCATACAAGCTAACTACCGTGACCTCGCTAAAGATCCTGTTGCAGAAAGAGCCGCTCATTACAAAAGTCCTCAGTTAGAAATTTCAGCTTTACAACCTGCACTTCCAGATGAAGCCTTGTCTGTTATCAGATACACAATCAAACCTCAGATTCCAGATGAAGATAAAAAGAAACCCTGGGTTTGGATGGATAAACTATGAGCCTATTACACAGGCAGCACAGGAAGTTCACTCCTGACTGATCGCTACAAGTTCTGGACCTCTTTCCAAGCCCACCACGAGTCCATTCAAGAGTGGGAAGTTAAGGTGAGACACACTGGCAGCCTATGTGGCTATGGCAATCTAAGTGATGAATTTTGTAGAGACAAATTTATATTTGGGTTGAATGAGGATAATACACGTACAGAGTTGCTTAAAACACATGTACAACCTGACAACTCTGAGAAGTCCCTGTCTGATGTAGTCGCCGAAGCAAGAGCTAGAGTCCACCGAGCAGACAAACAAGTTAATTGCAGATTTATCCAAAGGAATCGACGAAAATGTCCACTGGACAGGCCTCAGACACAGTCAGATGAAACTCCGAAGGGAGCCTGGTACATGTTTTTGGTGTGGTGATCGGTGTGGTCCACATTCATGGAAATTATGTCCAGCTAATGGAAAGACCTGCACCAGCTGTGGTGGCAACGACCATTTTGCCCATGTCTGCCTAGAGGACTGCAAACTCCCAAGCCCCAGTAACAGACCCACTTGGAGACAACAAGGCAGAGGCCCCCAAAGCAGCCAGAAATGTGACCCATGTATGAACCTCCGACCAAGAGACCTTTACTATACCAACATGTATGCCGCAGAAGAGGAGCACACATCACCCTATGATCAAGATCACAGCTCTATGTACTTGTTGGACGCACAAGTTCGCAGCATTGCATCCATCGAGATGTCAAAACAATACTTCACAAACCTATCACTTTCCGCAGCGGGCCGGACATTCAAGCAAGTAAAGTTCCAAAGAGACACTGCAGCAACCTGCACTCTTTCTTCCCAGATGCCGAAGTCACTTGCTCCCCCTACTGCCTACATCCCTATGAAAACTCCAAGCCACTTTGTCCTATTGGTCAGGTGGAACCATTGTGTGAAAAGAACAAGTTTGATACCCTAATCTTTCAAGTCTTGCCGGACCCCTGCATTGGGACCAAGCCAGCACTTCTGTTGGGCAGCGACAGCAAAAGACTAGAACTAGAGTGCAAGCAGACAAGATTCATTACCTTTGCTCATCGGCAGACCATAACGCGATTACCAAACACAATGACCTCCCTGGATTCCAGTTTACTCCACAAGTTGACACCAGCACACTGCAGAACACAGTGCCATGCCAAAACCAGGGGAACCTTAAGACATGCAACCACCTTCAGCAACTCCACAAGACCACAGCCAGCCCGTGTAATCCCCCGCCATCCCTTTCTCCCCTGATTACTATTCCTTCAAACCATCGACTTCCACCACCAGGCCAGCTGCAAATGAAGGACATTCTAGTCCAGTATGCTGATGCGTTCGAAAGCCTTGGCCAGCTTGGTCCACCTGTTCACTTTCAGATTGATGAAAGCATTCATCCCCTTCAGATGCCAGTTCATAGAATACTGGTAGCGAAAAGAGCAAAAGAGAAAGAAGCCTTAGACCGATACATGCAGGAAGGCGTCCTGGTCAAAGTAAATGAACCAACTGCATGGTGCTCAAACGAGCTAATTAGAGAAACCCAAAAGAAATTCTGAGTATGCATGAATCCAAGCCAAACAGTAAACAAGGCCATCCATCATCCAAAACATCAAATGCTCACCCTAAATGAACAGCTTCATAAACTTAATTCAGCAAAGTGCTTCTCTCTAGTGGATGTTAAAGGTTTCCTCCACATCCCCCTTGATGAGGAATCCTCATGGATGACAACCATGCATACATCATATGGCAAATACAGGTGGCTCTGTCTCCCATTTGGTATTACCAGTGTGCCAGACAAGTTTCAAATGAGGCTGACATCTGCATTGGAAGGCTTGGATGGGATAATATGTATAGCTGATGACATCCTTGTGTACGGGGAAGGCAACAACTTTGAGGACACCCAGGCAGACCATGACCAAAGATTCATCGCCTTAATGGAACGCTGTCACCAAAGAGCCATGTAGCTTAACGCAGGCAAACTACACTTCAACCTTAAAGAAGTCAAGTTCATGGGCACAATCATCTTGGATAACAGAATGAAACCTGATCCAGACAAGGTAGTGGCGATAACACAGATGCCAACACCACAGAACAAGCCAGCACTCCTTCGTTTCATAGGCATGGTTAACTATCTGTTGCCTTTCTGCCCCAACCTAAGCTCCGTGATCCACCCCCTGCACCGTTTTCATGGTCCACGGCTCAAGAAAAAGCCTTAAACAAGGCGAAGCAACTGATTTCATCCACCCCAATCTTAGCCTATTATGACCTCCAGAAACCAGTTGTACTCCATAAAGATGCCAGTGATAATGCTGTTGGCGGCACCCTTTTACAACCCAGTGATGATTGTAAGCTACAATCAATTGCCTTCACATCCTCAAGCATGAATCCTACAGGACAGCACTACTCTCAGATAGAGAAAGAGTGCCTAGCAATCTGCAACTGCTTCCAAAAGTTTGACCAGTGGCTGTATGGCAAGCCTGACATTGAAGTCCACACAGATCACCAGCCATTATAAACCATTATGAAGAAACCACTGAACAAAGCACTGGCCCACCTACAGCAAATGCTTATGAGATTACAGCATTATCAGTTCACAGTAAAGTACAAGAGAGGGCCGATTCTTTACCTGGCAGACACACTTTCTCGAGCAGCCCTACCCCATCCAATAACAGCAAGAGTACAGGACTTTGATGTTTTCAGAATGGAGATGGAGTCAGATTACAATGCTCAAAATCCGAGACTAACTGAGAGCACTGAAAACCAGCTACATGAGGAAACTAGCAAAGACACCACATTGAACACTTTATACAAAGTCATTGTCAACAGGTGGCCAGCAGACAGAGCAGACATCCCCGAGTCTTTGTATCCCTACTGGAATTATAGGGACGAACTGTCAGTGAAAAATGGCATTATTTACAAAGGCGCCCAAGTTATGGTACCTCAATCGATGCAAAAGAACATGCTTTGCAAGATCCACGCCGACCACTTTGGTGGAGAATCGAACCTACATATGGCATGTGAAGTCCTCTTTTGGTCAGGCATGCGAACGTCCATTGAAGACATGTGTGATGTGTGTAGTACTTGCACCGAGTATGGCCACTTTGTACCAAAAGAACCAATGAAATCCTTACCAATACCAACAGGACCCTGGCAGATGGTCAGTCAAGATCTCTGTGAGCTGGAAAAGCGAAGATACTTAGTGACTGTATGCCACTTCCCTGACTGGATCGAGATAGACAAACTAGAAGATACCCTTTCCTCAACAGTCATTGACGAAACAAAAGCTCACTTTGCAAGATACGGTATCCCAGCAATCTGCCACACCGATAATGGACCACAGTCTATCAGTGAAGACTACAGGAAGTTCTCTGTTTAATACGGGTTTAAACATACCACGTCACCCCCTTACCACCCTAAAGGCAACAGAAGAGCAGAAGCTGCAATTAAAGTTGCAGAATCCATGTTGAAAAAGGCTAATGACTTCCACAGTGCCATTCTGATATATAGGAATACCCCGCCTCAAGGTCACACCTACTCACCAGCCCAGCACATGCTCCTACAATGCACCAGAACCACACTCCCGACAACAAACCAACTCTTGACACCCAACATGCTAAACTTTAGAATTGTTGAGGAGGAGATCTCAAAGAAAAGGTGCGATAGCAAGATCCACTATGACAAATCAGCTGGTGTAGAACAAGGACTGCTCATCACTGGTACCTATGCTTATGCCAAACCACCTCTGCACTAATGTGGGAAACCATGGATCTATGGAGAAGTGATCAACCATAAAAACCCTCTTTTCTTACACAATCCGCACTGCTCAAGGCTGTACGATCCAAAGGAACAAAGTCCAACTAAAGCCTGCAGCCCCACCTTCCTGCC
Organism: Heliopora coerulea; assembly: GCA_030142905.1. Lineage (NCBI taxonomy): Eukaryota > Metazoa > Cnidaria > Anthozoa > Scleralcyonacea > Helioporidae > Heliopora > Heliopora coerulea. Next base: position 55,022 of record JASJOG010000193.1, on the reverse strand, counting down.
ACCATCCCCGAGCAGAAGTTGAAACAAACACATGTCACACAGCCATGTACCAGAAACTGTCAATGGAAACTGCTGAGCAAACACGGTCCTGTCAACATCCTTCAGCTCAGCCCCAGTCTATGACTTTTGGGACCCCCCTTCCTCAGACCCCAGTCAGTTTGCCAATCATAAACCCTGCACCACTTGACCCACAGGCCCCTGATGCACCCTCTCACGACAAAGCACCAGTCAAGCAGACCCAGTCTGGACAGCTAATTAAAACCCCCAAAAGACTGAAAGACTACGTCACAAACTAGTCATAAGCTTTTATATTTATCAGCATTGACTGAGATTTTCTGAACATACAAACAGTTAACATGCAGTTCTACTATCGTTCTATTATTATCGCTGGAGTGTAGCATACTGTCTGTAATGGTCCTAGGCTACGAGTTTTGAGTTAGTCCCAGGTTGGGTTTTGTTTTGTTTTGGTTTTTTTACTCTCTGTCTTTTGTTATTTTGCAAAGGGGGGATATGATGGTCAGCAGCTACTTGCATGATCATACGTGGGAGATACATGCTTGTAGTCCACCATGTTGAATGTACGAATGACAAATAAAGGAAGTACTGTGACTAGTATCGGCTCATAGACTATTTCACTACTTGTGCAAATGTTAATATTATAATATGTTTCATTATTTTTTTTTGGTTTTAGAGCAGGCAATTGGAACCACACTGGTGTTACAGTGGTGTAGTTGTGATTGTCTACCGATTGGGAGTGAAACTGTTAATGATGGAATGTGCTTATAGATGTCGGGAGTCTATATAACAACATACCAAATGACTAAGGCATCAACACCTACATAGGTATGTTAAAAGATGCTGGACCCGACAATAACACAAAAAAGATTGTAATTGAAACATTTTTACCAGTAACAACGAAAAACTTCTTTATATTCAACATGGTGTCAAATAACACATGAACTCAGCTCACAACACTACCCTCTGATGACCCAACGCTTCACAGTTATCCTCAAAGGACACATTTGATCCACACACCCTTTATTTACTAGGAATGAACAACACTACTCACTTAAACTTCACATCACAACTCGTTCACACTCACATTCTGTCCAACGCTAACACGGATGCCCACCTTCTCTCAACATGCGGTAAACTCCCCTTAAGATTATGATGGCATGCAGAATTGGTCTTTCCAAGACACACAACAAGACTAGTAAGCACACATCTTGTCTCTTTCTACTTATATTTTATTTTATTTTATTTTATACTGATTATTGCTTCTCTTCTGACTGTATAACATCGACTGCCAACCCCAAATCCCTGCTGAAGAGGCCACAGAAGGCTGAAACGTACGTCCAGGGTTGTGTCCCAAGATATTTATGCACTAGACAATGTTATGCATCTTTTACTCTTTCTCTCTGTATCCATACATACTTCTCTATCAAACTCTACACTGCATGGCCATCTAACTGTCGGTAAAACCCTAAGGCTGGGTGGTCGGTTTTGAATTCCCATATCACACTCGTGGTAATTACCAATACACCTTCACAACACAAATGTATACTCCACAGTTTACTCTGAAACTAAAGACCCATACTCATTCACTCAACTCTACATGGCATACCACTAGTGTAGCCATGTCATGTTCCCTATAGCCCGTGGCTAAAAGCACGTTCCATCATTAACAGACAATTACAACTACACCACTGTAACACCAGTGTGGTTCCAATTACCTGCTCTAAAACAAAGAAAATCACAAAAAAAATCACCCAAAAAAACATGAATGGAGCTGGAATTTAAGAAACTATGCTTTTACAGTCTTTCACACAGTGAAATATAACATCTTATAGAGGGAAAAGGCTAGCAAAAGTGATCTTGCATCACTTTTTTTTTAATTTCATTTGGAGGTTCCAGCAGAAGAATCATCATCAAAAAACTTAAGGAAACTATCGAGGTTGGAGTTAACTAGTTTTCATTTTTTCTTGTCTTTATCAATATATAAAACAGTTTTGTTTTTGCTCAACTTTGTCTCAAGGAAATGTCAAAACTGTTTCCCATAAGACCAAACATTAAGTGTACAATATACATATTAATAGTCGTCTATTTGACTACTACATGTACATGAGCAGATTATGAGGAGGGCTTTTCCCTAAACAATTTACTTAGGACAACTTCTGTAAGTAGATTATCGAAAAAAAATATAGAGAGTCAGCAATAAAGATTCAGAGCTTGTTCACATTTTCTTTGTTTATTTTGTCAATTTTGTAAATCACTTCATCTTTGTCACCAAAGTCTTGTACCTCTGAATGAACACTTTGCATAAATCTTCATCATAGTACTTTCAAAAAATGTCCAAAAACGTTTTTCAGTCATGAGCTGTCTGTAATGCTAGTATCTGCCAGTAACATTGACAATGCTCCAATTTTAAGATAGAAATCCTGGCCATCTAACTTAAAATATCTCTTTTTAAAAGCAAAACGATTGAAAAGTTACTCTAAATACCTCAAGATCACAACTAATACAGGTTCTTGATATGAACATCTGTTGTTTAGCAGAATTGACAGAATGGATCCTCTTGTCATTTATTAAACTGTTAAAGGTTATTCTTGCCAGATGTTTTTTTTTCTTAATAAAACATAATTGAAATTTTAAATGTAAATATGACGACAAACAGTTCCAATAGAAAATAACTTACAGTTTGGGTTGTTAATATTCGTGACAAAACGTTGTGTTTTCTTTGTTACAATAAGTAAAACTTTTTGTAAAACTGTCTTTTTGACAATTTTGAAAATTATCGATCTTACTTAGATAAATGAGAGATATATTGGAAGGGTGGGCAAGGGTTTGTTGCATGCAAGTATTTCTAGTAATAATTTTAGCACAGGTTCTCCTCTACTGAAGAGGCAATCTCTGCTAATGTTATGTGTATGATCTATATACTTTCTGACAGACTGATTAACATCAACAAAAATATATATATATAGGTATATATCCAAGGATGCCATGTGCAAGCTCAGGAACTGGTATGTTGTTAACCAAACCTTACTTAAGTTACTCAGGTCCATACTGAAGCAAATAAATTTAGTCTCATTCTTTTTTTTTTTCCTCCCTTGTATGGATTTGCCAGACATTTGAACAACATGATTGATTTAAGACTGGCAAACAAAATGTTTTTTTTTTGGTGCCATCTTTGTAACTAAACAATTTATGACTTGAAAGAGCAGTTCTCATAGTTAGCTCCTTGGAATATGCATCGTTCACTCAAGAAGTAAGAAAGACCGAAGCAGACAACTGTTTTGCCAAAGGATAATTTGGTGACCAAGAACAAGTAGCTTTGCAGCGAGCTACCTGGTGGCTGTTTGCCTCACTTTTTTGTTTTGAGCGAGAACTACATCTTGATGTCTTCAGTAGGGAGGCAATGGAAAGCAGAGAAAGCATCCAAAGACTGTCATGGCCTGGACAAGTCTTCTGGATGATGAGTGTTTTATCAATCTTCGTTCTACTTTACCAATAAACACCAGGAAAATCCAGATGATAATATTTGGTACACAAAGTCTCCCTTAGGCAAGAATGAAGTCAGGAAGCCACTTTTGTAAGCTGCTCAAAACAATTCCTCTTGCAAAACTTCCATTTTAAAGCTACTCAATTCAGCCATACCTGTGATTGTGTAGTTCAGGTAAGTGGTTACAAGAACGTGAAAAGTTTGAGATTTATGGAAATGAGCATTTATTCAACTTCAGCAAAGAATGTCATTTACACTTAATCACTTAGCACATGTCCGGACAGAAAGTACAAATCATTGCTGGAAAAAGTGAACAGTTGGCTCGTGGATGATGGCCTTTACCATATCGACCATTAATGCTTTCAGCAGGATTTTAAAACCACCTTCTTTCTGTAAATTTACTGTTGAAGTCTTACCTGAAAAGATGTAAGAGTTGCAGGTTTGTAATCCATTTTTCTTTTTCACGGATGTCTTACTGTGGAAAAACCATGTCTTTTACTTCCCTCATTTTGTTCTTCTTTTGAGAAAACTTGCACAAGGTTTGCTAGTCATATTTTGTAGTATGTTCTGTATTTTTCTATTTTTGGTCAGCAATAAAATTGAAGATCTCGTTCATGCTTTCTTTGTTTATTTTGTCACTTTTGTAGTTTGTTTCATCTTTGTCTTCAAAGTCTTGTACCTCAGGATGAATACTTGGTATAAATCTTTATCACTGCATGTCTTAGACATTTGTAACCAACTTTCAGATAATGTATGATCTATCAATTTTTTTTAATTAAAATAAAAATCGAAACAATTTTCAATAATCAGCTGTTTGTAATGCTGGAATCTGACTAATAACCTATGAGTATGCTCCACTTTTAAGATGGAAAGGCTGGTAAACTTTTTTTAAGGCAAACTGAGTGAGAAGTTTCATTGGAAAATCATACAAAATACCACAAGCCTGCAACTACAGTAATATAAGGCCTGGATTCTACTCACTGTTTAATAATTTAATTGTGAGGATGGATCTATTAGCATGTGTTAAGCCATTAAAGGTTATTCTTGCTGAACGTTTTGTTCTAATAAAATAGAATTGAAATGTTAAACATAAATGTGATGATAAGCAGTCTAAATATGAAATAATTTCCAATTTGGACTGTTGTTAATTTATGGTAAAAGTTTGTGTTTTTTTTTTTTTTTATTGCATTCACTCTTCCAGTTATACTAAGGACAATTTTGAAAAATTATCAATCTTACTCAGAGTCTTGATAGATATATTGGAAGGGTGGGTGAAGGTTTGTTGTATAGACTTATTTCTAGTAGTGTATGGAAACATCATTTAATATATACTTGATATGTTGGTAAAAGATTATAAGTATGAATATATCGTTTTCATATGACCCACTTTTGAATGTAATATGACCTATCAATGTGAACAGGAAAATGTAGAAATATTGTCAAAACATGTTTCTGATACCTATAAGGGCAAAAATAGTCTAATAATTTTAGATGACAGTGCAAGTGGTCATGCTGTTAACAATAAAACAAGTGAAATTGAAAAACTAGGATAAATTCAGACTTGTCTGTAAGTCCCTAAGTTCAAGTATCAGGTCCTCTTATGTTGCCAAACCAAGTAGCTGCACATAATATCCTAGTGATCACAAAAGAACTTCACTAAGGTCAAATTAAGGAATTTAAGATTTCAACAAATGACTTTGGCTACAGCAGAATGAAAGCCATGGTTATGCATAGTGAGAATGAGCTATATGGACCAGCAGAAAACCGTTTTTAGTTGAAAGTCCTGCCAATTCCTCTCTTCCTTTTTGTGGTGTGTTTGGTTGCAACAATAGTACTTTTAGGTTCAAGTTACAAAATGTTGCAACTCAAGTCGACAACACTGAATTTCTTGCAAGACATTATGGTCAATCGTATAGAGAAAACATTGCCATGTTAGTAAACTTCTATAATGCAAATAGGAGTGACACGAAGGTGACTATAGATGATTATCTGAATGGGGTCAACAAAGGGCAGATAAATGACCACGAGACCTAATAAGATTATCTGACAGTGGAGAAATAGATCATTCAATTAAATATATTAAAATTACTGGGTAATTTAAATGCTATGAAATGGATGAAGAATCACAAAACAATTGACTACCATTTGAAATTAAAAGTGCAGTATTTACTTAGATGAATCTACTACGTTTGTTGGAAGTGAACAAATGCATAATAATAACATTAACGATTGTGCAAATAAAGATGAAAGGAAGGAAATTGAATTTGACGTAAGTGGCACAAAAAAAAAAGCAAACTTGATCTGCTGTAAGTTATGAAAAATGGTTATCTAACAAATGCAAATGGGTCAGGGAAAGACGGAAAAATCAAACACCTGAATGTAAAGAGACAAAGTTGTCTAAGCAAGAACAATATAACAAGCTAAGCATAAAACTGAATATCCTGAATGTAGACAGAAAAGGTTCTCCAGAAAGCAGCCACATAATAAGCAATAATGAGAAACCAAATCACCTCAGTCTAAGGACGTACAGTTAGCTAGGCAACGACAGTATGAAAGACAAAAGCAAGAAGGCATAATATTTGTTGATCTAATTGCAAAATCTCATAAAGCTGTATCGTAGGGACCATTACACACTTGTACATATTGCGATAAATTGGGGTACAACCACAGTGTTTTTCTCACAAAATAACAATCCGGTAAACAAACCCTGGCTCACTCAAATACCTAAATGATATAAAGAGTGTGAACAATGTTGTGTGGCTCTGCCATTCTTTCTACAAGTACTTAAAAAAAATGGCCACTATGTGCAGTACTAAATGGTATGAAATTCCCTCAGAAACCAGGGTTTTTTATTTAAATAAGTTGGAATGTAGACTTAGTGCTCCACAACTAGTATTCCAAAAGATTATGCAAGCACCCAGGGGAAAGCAACTGAAAATAAATGGTAATGTGGTTAACATACCAGCAGATGTAACAAGTACTGTTAATGTATTGCCAAGGTTACCCCAAGAAACTGGTACAAGAGTTCTGCACTTGCATTAAATGTCAGACCACATAAAGTTTACCAACCTGCTGCTTGGTTATCAGGAGAGAGTAACCCTTGACCAAAGTTGGCAAATAAACTTTGATGTGGTGTGCAATGATCAAGAGGAAAATTACAGTGCTGAAACTGCTGAAATCGGTAACCATATGTTTGACACTTTGTTTAATGCAGTTTTATGATTTTAGAAATGTAAGAGCTTGGATATAAGTTAAGAGAGATGAAAGGTCATCAAGCTCCATACTCAGAAAATTATTTCTGAGCCCCAGATGGAGATTGAACCCGCAACCTTCTGATGACTGGTAAGATGCACTAACTATTGAGCTACCAAGACTCAGATGGTGAGCTAGGTGCAAGTTCGAAATATATGTGCGACCTAAGTGGAAGCCACTATATATTAATGATGGATGCAATAACACTACCTTGCTTGCATCAATGAATCTGCTCAAGTGATGAGTCAATATGCCGTTTGTACTGAAGATTTGGATGTAACACAGCATCAGCTGGATCAGTATGATATAATAGCTCCAGTCGAGCAAATTATCAAATGCCAAGATGAGGATGAAGGAAACGAGATTTATCAGATGACATTGGCATCACATCAGCCTTACCAAATAATCAACTACTTGTGTTAAATAAAAATTCAAGATGATGAGTACAGAGGAATGGTCCAAACGCTCAATAAAAAACAAAAAGATTTCTTTTATCAAACTTTTCATCTTATTAAAACTTCTGATAGACCATTTTAGCATTTTATCAGTGGAGGTGTGAGTAAGTCTGACTTGATAAAATCAATTTACCAAGCTCCACTGAAATATTACAATACACACCCTGGTAAAGACTTTCATCAAGTAAACATGCTACCCTTGGCTCCAACTGGAAAAGTTGCATACATTATTATTAAAAGCATACATACATTACACCACTGTGGGTCAGTCACAGATGTGAAAATAGTTCCTATGGAAATACAAATTTCGTAATTGTAAACATAACATTAAAAATTTTACTTCAATCCAATGTGAAGCATTGAAAACCAAGTTCATTCATCAAATGTCTGTTCTTCAGCCAAATGATTGGATGAACTAGTAGCAATAAATTCTGTGCCTGAAACAGTTAGGGGAAAATTATCATCTGCTGAATTATCCCACAAACTTCATCATTTGGAATAGCTATGCCATTTGACTGTGCAAGTCACTGCGCTGGAGTTAGTCTCAGTCTCAGTGCAGTGACAATAATTTCACACAGCATCTACACAACCCCAAAAAACTAACCACTGTTTTGCCTTCCAACCTCCCCCCTTAGATTCCTTACACTTTGTGCTAATTAAGTTACTATGGATGTACAGTTGGGTTTTTGTCCAGATCAGTGGCATTAAACAATCAACTGCTGAGCCTACAACACTTCAGTAAAAGTCCAATGAAAACCCTGCCAGTTAACAAAACATGTTGTGTCTAACCCCAGGCTCAGACTACCCCAATTTAGGGGCCTTGCCATTTCAACTGTGAGGGGGGCCCTGAAAATTTCCCCTGGAAAATTTTGAAATTTAGACTTTAGAGTCTCTAAAATGGATTTCTCACATTTTAGGTGAAGATTTTATTGCATTCTGCAGATCATAAAACGTTAAAGGATTTAAAGTGTCATAAACAACAATTTATACAAAATACAACAGATTTCAGAACAAGTTCAGATTTCAGAACCGTTAATAACTAAACAAAATAGTTTAATGTTTCATAAAAAGAGAAGTAATTCCATTTCCAATGACTTTGAGGCAATTTTTTGATATACTGCTTCATAATTGATAGCCTTTAGTTGCTCGATTTCTATGGAACAAATCATTACTGCTTCCAGGTGGTGTTCAGTAAGCAGAGATCTCAGTCGATTCTTGATAAAGCATAACTTTGAGAATTTTCTCTCGCAGGACACTACTGTGTAAGGGAGGGTGAGTGCAGTTCTTAGACATTGGTAAAGATTGTTGTAGCTACTGCAACTGAGACAGCTTGAGCCGTCACCCTTGCAGAACACTCCGAATTCAGGCTGCTGTTCTTCAGCCTCCTCTTTCTTGTCGTCAGATGCTATACTATCATCTGGTTGATTATTGTCTGATTGTGATGAAGAGTCTCGATGCAGATACACAAACTGGGCAAGCTCATCTTTTAACTCACTTTTATGAAAACCAGAAATTTCTGCGAGAGTGGAAATCGAAAAAGTGGAGGAGTCAACATGATCATGGTTGCTTGGGTTGAGATGCCAGATTTCTTTGTACAGTGCCGAGTTTTTTTCATTAAATCGGGAAGATATTTCCTCATTCAAATGATCAAGGACAGGTAGGTAAACATTTGCTCTAAAATTTTCAACTGGATCTGTGATTGGCTCATCAACTCCTTGTCCATCGAAAAAGCAATGTTTCTTTCAAGATATTGCAGAGGTTGGCAGATTTTCTTCAAGTACAATATCAAAATCAGGATTCTCATCATCATCTATCAACTGTTGGACTTGTTGACGGAACTCCTTTGCACACTGAAAGTATTGCTCAAACTTAGATCTGTCAGCTGCGAGGGTGTTCATTTCATGTTCAACAAGGCGAAGAGCTTGAGTAATATCCAAACCAATGGTCTGCAAGTATTTAGTAACAGGATTGCATGTCTTGACCACATTCTTTAAAATGATTGCAGTAAGAAGCGATTTGAAACTTGACCAGTTGCTCAACAATGCATCACTCTTGTTCTGTGTCTTGGTAGAACTGTCTGCCTGATGCTCAACTCCCACAGAGTTCTGAGTAGAATGTAGTAGCTCGTTGGTTCATCGCAGATTCGTTTGACAGCCTTGAATGATGACCACCATCATGTTTTCCCAACCTTCACGAGCTTTTTTAGCTTCTTGGCTCCAGACATCCATTCGATGCGAGCTTTCATTGAAAAAGGTGCATGTTTTCTGCAGAAGTCCAAGAAGGTTTCGACACTCTTGAATTTCTGAGAAAATTGGAGAGACAAGATTTTGCTGGTGTGCAAAACCCCATACAAAATAACCTAAAGGCAGTCTTCCTCATAATATTTCACAACACCAACATTTTGAGATGTGTTTGCAGACGCACCATCCAATGACAAACCAATAAGATGTTTGATGTTCAGATCGTGCTTCTGCAGCTTTGTGGATAGAAGGTTCCAGAGTGCTTCTCCCTTACCAGAGGTTATTACATCCAAGCCTAGCAGTCGTTCATGCACCTTTCCATCTCTGGTAACATATCTTACCACAACACTCAGCTGGTCAGTCCCGGAAATGTCAACTGTCCCGTCGATGATAGCTCCGTATTTTCCTCTGCAATCTGTGTTGATGCATTTGACAATTTCTTCTTGGATAAGTTCAGCAAGAGCAACCAGAATGTTGACTGTAGATTTGCTGATGAACGTTACAAACCTTCACCACCCTTTTTCTTGCTTTTTGCTTTGTTCGATGCAATTGTCAACGTGCGCATTTAGCATTGGGTCGTAGTTACATAACAACAGCACCAACTCTAGAAAGTTTCCACGTTGTTTGTTTGTATCATGCAGGTAACGAGCAGTTTCATAGCATCCATGATATGCCAGACCTTGATTTGAAATATACTTGACTATATCAATGACATGATTAAGAACTTGACAGTTTTATTCAACTTTATCATGAGAGGATCTCTTTGCCGCTTGAAACCATTGTGGGACTAGCAAGGCAATGTCTTTTCCCTGCAGGTGCCGGAAATACACATCTGATGCATCACGATGGTACTGAGAATTTTCATGACGCTTTACAGTCTAGGTAGCTCGGCAAAAGTTGTCACCACCACGTCCACAGACTAGGTCACCTGAACGGTTTGTCGAGAAGCATCCGCAAATCTTACAATACAATTTCTTCTCCACTGAATCATATGTAAGCCATTTGCACTTTATGCGCTGATCATCCTTTAGATTTTGAAAGTAGACATCTCTCTGAAAGGGAATGCCATCTATCGGTTGATCAGGAGGTATGGTAAGGAGTTTTAGTTTTTCTTCTAAAGAAGAGAGCCACGGAGTTTTTGTTTTCTCACAAGATATGACGACAGTGTTATTTTCTTCAGTTTCTTGGGGTGACCCTGACCGAGACATATCTGGTGATTCCAATCAAGCAGACTCAACAGAAAGAGGTGCAAAGCAAAGTTTCCTTTGTTTTGGCTCAGATGCTGCACTCTGAAGGTCCCTTGCTAGTTTCTCTCTTTGCTTTTGCACCCCACTTTTAGATTTATTCATATCACATAGTTTAAGACTAAAAATCCAAGACAAACATATTTATTCAATACAATTTAAAGATCAAAGATGAACAATAAAAATTCAGACTTTTCAGATTTACTTTACTGAACTACTGAAGGAGAGAGAAGAATAAAAAATAATAATGAAAAATATTCCAAAGAACAACTTTACAGTTTGCAATCTAATCTTAGTACATTGTTTAGCCAGTACATAAACTATTATTGTCAAATGTCCCATCCAAAAATCTGGTGGCCAAGGTTCAAGATTTGCTTTCCAAAAACAAACTAACAAAGCAATTTTGAATTATTATGAAATTGTCCTCAAACTCTCAACGTTGGCAATCATAATTCAAGGAATCTTTTAAGAATGGTCTGAAAAACTGAAAGTTAACCGCAAATGCCAAATGCCATTCAAAGTGGCAAAGCATTTGACAAATAAGATTAAGGCCCATTAGCGGCCTTACTTAAGATAGTTTTTTATTTTTCCCTTTTTGATTATAAAATTTTATTCAATATTCTTTCATAAAGTTCTTACTTAATGTTCAAATCAAATGATATGGTAATATTTATGATTCATGGTTGACATGTTGAGCCATTGAACTGAAACTAAACTTTTCAATAATTCAATTGTCTTCCTTCATTTCACTAAAAATTTAAGACTTCAAATCTTGTTATATGCCAAATGAAAAAAACTGATTAAATTAATGTTTACATAAGCTAACCTGAAAGTTGAAACCACTGAACTGTGACCAAGGCAGCCATTTTGAATAAATTATTTAACCGCTGATCCGAAGTACTTAAATTCCAACTCATTCCCGGCCCCTTTATTGCTTTTAAATTGGTTTATTATTGCCTGTTGGCCTGTTTTAAACTTCTTTGAACATTTTCCTTAATTTTCACTCATTTCAATACGAGAATTAAATAATTCATTCAATTCCTTCAAATTTGATATTATATAGGTGTGTATTGTCAGGGGCCCATTTGCCATGGCACAATGGCACAAAGGCCAGTCCGAGCCTGAATCCATAGGATGATGTGCAGCAAGCTTTCTGAGGATTCCTTGCTGTGCACTGCAGCTTGAGTGTCAGATTTTGATTCAAACATGGCTTCAGTGCTGCAGTCAACAGGGCTTCCTGCAGGGATTCTTTGTCAGTTTCTGTACTACAACAACAAATCGATAAGAAAGGTAAGAAGTTAATCTATGGCACAGAAGTAACAAATAGCCATTGGTACACAAACACCAAACCAAAACCTCAGGGGATAAAGTCGCTAAACATTTGGTGTAATTATGTTATCTTTTAAAAATCAAATGACATACGTGCAGTTGATATTTAATTTGTTCTCCAGATTTTTTATTTTTTTAATCACCTAGACTTCCTTACATCCTTTATTTTGTAAAGGAAATGGTAGACCAACATCCAAGCCTCTTACACAGACTCATGGAGACTGAACTGAATGTTCAGGAGAAAGTAGAAATGTTGTTCAAGGACATCCTAGTGAGAACATTGATAAGCGAGCTTCAAAATCATTCACAATACATAACCTTTGTGATGACTGAAAGTCTGAGACTATTTGGCACTTGCATATCTGTAGCATGAACTTTTCAGTAATCTTTGTTAACTTACCAACTTTGGTTGCTGTATCTTGCAGCAGAGCTGGGACAAAGAAAGATCAGATATTCCTGTGTGCCATGTCTGATCAAACTGCTAGTAGAAAAATTATGCTTTTTTTAGGGGGCTCAGCCCCCTGTGCCCCCCTGCTTTCTTGGGCCATGCTGCATGCTCACTCTTTTTCTGATGCAAATGCCTTATGCTACAATGTATATCAGAAGGTTTGCATGCTTGTCCAATTGGAAAGACTATAACAAAATTTTCGTTGCAATTTACTACATGATTATGTTGAATTTTGTTGACAATATGAACATCTAAATGATGCAATTTTTACAAAGGTTATTTTTTTATAATTTTGAAAAATTATTGCGGCTGTCAAATTGACTACGTTGCCAGATATTCATTCATGGTAGGGATTCTAGCTTGAGGACTTAGCATTCTGAAAAGGTGCTCCACAATGTGCTTTCCAAACCTACCAAGAATTCCTGCCTGATGTTCATACTTAGATACCTTATGAAAACATCTTTCACTTTAATTACCTTAGTAAAACTAGGATGAGAGAAAGTTACTGACTACATGCTTGACAAATTTCCAAAGCAAATTAAGGGCATTTTTAGGATCTCGACTGAAAGTTGTTCACAGCATTGTCTCAAGCATTAGCAGACCTATTGATTGTTTAATAGATAACAAAGGTAGTTGTAGTGTACTTTCAGTATAGCTTACACGATGTATCTAGGTGTACAAAGGTTTATGGGATTGATTATTAAAAGCATTGCAAGTTAAGTATGTAGTGCTCCTTCTGTAGACATCATAATCCATTCGAATTGGTCTCAATACGCAATTAAGACAACATCTGATGACGAGGATATTCTCTTAGGACCAGAAAACCGAAGTATGGCCTCAATCAAGGTGGATGATCTACTAACGTGTGTAAAACAGTGACCAGTCGAGTATTGGCAGGGGATGGCAATGATGGCTTAAAAGTTTTTCGTTATATGCTGACAGCAAGGGCCTCATCATTCAAGCAGACAAAGCTGACAATAAAGCTCAGCGAAGAGCTTTACTTCTGCATTGAGCTGGAGAACAAGTGCAAGAAATTTTTGATACTTTGGCTGACATGGGCACAGCAGCTGAGTGTGAGAAAGCCGTAAATACATTAAATGCGTATTTTGTTCCAAAGGTAAATTCGACATACCAAAATCACATCTTCCGGAGTATGGAACAGCATGAGGGTGAAACAGTGGCTCAGTTTGTGACAAGATTACGACAGGTCGTGAAAGATTGTGATTATGGTGATCAGGCGGATAATCAAATTCGATATCAAGTTGTTCAGTAGTGTATGTCCCATGAGTTAAGGAGAAAATTGTTGGAGAAAGGTGACACTTTAACCCTAGATGTTCTTCTTAAAACAGCAGCATCATATGAAGTTGTGCAAGCTCAACTGGAGAGTATGAAGAGTAAAACTGCTAATGTGAATCAGATCCGTGACTTGCGCAAAAACAAGCATCACCATAAAGGGAAGAAGATGTCAGGAGAAAACAAAACATGTTATAGATGTGGCCACACAGGACATTTTGGAAGAGATCCTGAATGCCCTGCGAAAGGAAAAACCTGCAAGACATGTGGTGGCGCTGATCATTTTGCTTCGCAATGCAGAACCAAGTCAGGCAAACCAAAAACCGATAAGAAGTTAAAGGAGAAGAGGAAGGTGAGATACATGCAGGAAGGAGGCAATGAAGAAGAAGATGAGCATGCATTCACTGTAAAATCAGTGTCACAGCCTGAAAGAGTGGAAGTGACTGTGGGTGGATGTGTTGTGAAAATGGTGATTAATTTTGGGGCAAGCACTAATGTTGTCGACAAAGGCCAATGGAATGAACTAAAGCGGCAGAAGATTGCCTGTGAATCCAAGAAGTGTGACAAAAGGCTTTATGTGTACAGAAGCAAGGAGCCACTAAAAGTGTTGGGGACATTTTCAGCATTGACAAAAGTAGCTGAGAATGAAGTTCAAGCTGAATTTGTTGTCATTGATAGTGAAAGAGAAGCATTGCTTGGAAGAGAGACTGTGCTACAACTAGGAGTGTTAAAGTTAGGTGTTCCTATTTATACGCTGCAGTCCAAAGAGGCGATCATGTCAGATTACAAAGAAGTGTTTGATGGTGTGGGCAAGTTAAAAGACTATCAGGTCAAGTTACACGTGAATCCCAATATACCCCCAGTGGCTCAGCCAGTCAGGCACACTCCGTTCAGCCTCTGTGACAAGGTGAAGAAAAAGGTCGAGGAACTTGTAAGCATGGATATTATTCAGGCAGTGAATGGCCCAGCACCACGGGTTAGTCCAGTGGTGGTGGTACCAAAACAGAATGATGAAATTTAGCTTTGTGTAGACATGCGAAGAGCCAATGAAGCAATAATCAGAGAACGCTATCCCATACCTACTGTGGATGAAGTACTCCAAAGCCTCAACCAAAGCACAGTGTTTAGCAAGCTTGATTTAAAGTGGGGTTACCATCAGCTAGAACTCCATCCAGATTCCTGTAGCATTACTACCTTCATCACTCATTGTGGGTTGTTTCAATATAAGCGCCTGATGTTTGGAATAAGCTCAGTCCCAGAAGTGTATCAGCATGTTTTGCAGCAAGCACTCAGTGACTGTGAGGGAGTTGCAAACATATCCAATGACATAATTGTGCATGGGAAAACCACTGAGGAGCATGATGAGAGGTTAAAGCGAGTTTTGGAGAAATTGAAAGAAAAAAAACCTGACACTAAATGCAGAAAAGTGCAAGCTTCACATGACAAAGCTAGTGTTTATGGGGCTGATGCTAACAAACAAGGGCATTGGACCAACTGAAGAGAAAGTGAAAGCTGTTGTTGAGGCAAGAGAGCAGCAGAATGCATCAGAAGTTAGAAGCTTCCTAGGACTAGCTAATTACAATGCGTGGTTTATCCCGGACTTTGCCACAGTGGCTGAACCTTTGCATAAATTAACAAAAGGGGTGTGTTTCAAGTTTGGAGATGAGAAGAGAAGAGCATTCAATGAGCTGAAGAACAGATTAGCGAGTGCAGAAACATTTGGATATTTTGACAAAGATGCCTGAACACTAATTACAGCAGACGCAAGTCCCATTGGTCTTGGCACAGTACTCATTCAAGAACAACAAAGAAGAAAGAGAGTTATCAGTTATGTAAGTGAAAGTCTGAGTGAAGTGGAAAAACAGTATTCTCAAACTGAGAAAGAAGCATTGGCTGTTGTTTGGGCGTGCAAGCATTTCCATGTGTACCTGTATGGCATCGAATTTGAATTGTACACAGATCACAAGCCATTGGAGACAATATACTCAAGCAGATCAAAGCTGTGCGCAAGAATTGAGTGATGGATCCTGAGGCTACAACCTTACAGGTTCACAGTTAAGTACTTGCCAGGAGAGCAGAACATTGCAGATTCCCTATCACGCCTTCTACAAGCAGAAAAACCAAGCAGGTCCTTTGGCAGTGCTCAAAGTATCAGCAGAAGATGAAGAATTCAGTGAGCTGCATCACTGTATAAAGAGCAGAACTTGGAAGGATGGCCAGCTCAAGCAGTATGTATCTGTAGCCAGCAAACTGTGTGATTGGCAAACTAATCGTCCATAGCAACAGAATTTGTAATACCTAGCAAGTTGAGACCATTAGTCCTTACACTGGCACATGAAGGGCATCCCGGTATTGTCAGTATGAAGCATAGACTGCGATCAAAAGTATGGTGGCCTGGGATAGACAAAGAGGCAGAAAGATTTTGCAAAACCTGTTTTGGATGCCAGCTAGTAAGCAGTCCTTCTCACCCTGAGCCAATCAAGTCTACCCCCTTACCACAAGGTCCATGGCAAGACTTGGCCTTAGATTTATTAGGTCCTTTACCGTCAGGTGATTCTGTGTTAGTCGTGGTTGACTACTTTAGCAGATATCATGAAATTGAGATCATGCGTTCCACAATATCTGAGAAGATCATTGAGAGTTTGGAGAGAATCTTCATGATTCATGGTTTACCACTATCAGTAACCAGTGACAATGGGCTACAATTTATTTCAAGCGAGTTTGAAAGATATTTGGAAGGATGTGGTATCGAGCACAGGAAGATCACGCCCTTATGGCCCCAAGCAAATGGCAAGGTGGAACGGCAGGACCGATCTCTTTTAAAAAGGATGTGGGTCGCACAAGCCAAGGGCAAACAGTGGAAGGAAGAAGTTCACAAATACTTAATAGCATACAGATCGACTCCTCACACCACCACTGGAGTGAGTCCAGCTGAACTTCTGTTTGGAAGAAAAATCTGGACCAAGTTACGAAGACCTGAATTTCGCGAAGACCACTTAGTGAGTGAAGTGTAACACAGAGACAGAGAAATGAAAGCAAAAGCTAAGTTATATGCAGACAAGAAGAGAAATGCAGAGTATTCAAATCTGGTTCCAAGCGACAGAGTGCTACTAAAACAAGAGAAGCAAAACAAGTTATCGACACCATTTGCACCAGAACCATATGATGTTGTTAGCAGGAATGGCAGCAGCATTATTATCAAGTCTCCTGAGGGTGTTCAGTTAAAAAGGAATACTGTGCACATAAAAAAATATGAGGAACTGCTACCCATGCCAAGTCAAACTGTTCTTCTGCCTGTTGAAAAGGATGTACAAGCAGAGATTCCTACTCCACCGACAAATCTTGAGATGGATTGTGGAAAAACTAGAACTGCTATATCTACAAGACCAGTTTGTCACAAGAAGTTACTAGAGAAGTTCAAAGACTTTGATATGAGTTGAGTTATTAGAACTATTAGTATTTGCTAAGACAGTGTTAAGTTACTTTGCTAGTGTTATTGAATTGCGTGACTTTATCCCAGTGAAGTCAAGTTTACACTAGTTGTGCAGCCACAAAGTTTGTCCCAGTTTCTCATCATAGTTCCTAAGTTCGTTTTATGTTTTCCCTTGTATATAGTGTTCCAAAAAAGGAGGGATGTAGTTTACTTTCAGTATAGCTTACATGATGTGTCTAGGTGTACAAAGGTTTATGGGATTGGTTATTAAAAGCATGGCAAGTCAAGTACGTAGTGTTCCTTGTGTAGACTTCACAATCCATTCGAATTGGTCTCAATACGCGATTAAGACACAACAGTAGTTGAATTAGATCTTAAATTACAAGATTGGAGAATAAAAGGAAGTGTTATACATCAGAATTAAACTTATAGATTCTCTGAAACACCTTTTATGAATGATACTCCTCTATAATTCCAAATCTGATATCATGGTGAATATGACATATGGTCTACACTTTATATAAACAAACGATTCATTATAATATCTTATTGAAAAATGAGGTGTATATTGTTTAAACATAAACCATGTAGGCAGTAACAAATTGTATTCACCAATGTCGCCCTTGAGGACAATTAAACAGCAATATCATAATTAATTGGAAAATGTGGAAAACCATTATTTGAAAGTGGCTATCTCTACATGGAACTAGTTTTGCAACTTGATTGCTGAAGTAAAATTGTTTAAATCGAGTGAACAAAATATCTGCTTTCCTCTCATACATGACTGTGCTTTTATCTACAAAGGTGAAAGTGGGTATTTACAATTCAAAACCAAAGTTTCTAGCATGCTGCGTTTTAGAACAGGAAGATGGACAGTAATCTCTCCGACTAACATGGAAAGTTGTGGTGACAGATTATTTTAGGAAAGTACTTGAAATCATTCATGATACATCCCCCAAACAAATGTAGTTCTAACCGGAATTAAAATGATGCAAAATATCTCATTCAATAGATTTAGCCTTAAATTCTTGAACAATGTCCTAGAATATCATGATATGTACCTTCCACACCCTCTAAAATATCTATTGTGAACAATGGCATTTATCTCCCCCATAGCTCGTGTGTGGGGAACGTGCAACAAACCCTACACACTTGATTGTAATTAAAAGAGAGCCCCAAAAGAAGAGACATGTTTACATTAAAACAACAACTTCAGGAATCAGCTGTTTGTTTCTTCTCTTTATGACTAAGTCATTCACATGGAAGAGAATGAGTGTGCTATTTTGAGCAATTCACCTTCAACAACTGCAAGCCCACTTAATGGACTTAATGGACCAGTGGTTATGGGTAATATGGTGAATGACCAATGTACTTGAAAACTTTAAAATAGCATATCAGACCAACTATCAATAAAATGAAGCGTTAAAGACCAATGATATTAAAATACTTACAAATAACACTACTTTAGGAAAAGAGAAAGTAATTTTGCACTGTAAATAATAAATCCCATTCTCAGACAATTGGGTGTAAAATGGTTGAGACATTTCTGAACTCCCTAGTATTAATTTACTTTCAGACATTAAAATGATCCTAAAAGGCTATCTTTCACCTTCACTTACCTTCCCCTGTATATCAATATCGACTTCCTGTTATGGCTGAATGTGGGACATTTCAAATTTATCTGCTTGACCAACATTGCTAGGGAGGGGGAAGGAGGGAAAACCAAACAAACCATTCTGGACTTAATGACACACTTCACCTTCTTTTTGAATGATTGTCTCGACACATTTTGCTCCTGATTGTAGATAATCTGTAATTCAAGACCTGGATACAGGTTTATCAGCCAAGGCTTCATACAAGAAATGTCATCACCTGCTATGACATATGGAATGGTGAATCCTTGTTTGTTTGTTGGGTTTGGAATAGGAACAGTACCATTTTCAAATGCCTGCCCAAATGCACATTCACTGAATATGGTGGCATCATTATCTCTGCCATATCCGCTGATATCAACCATTATAAATGTGTATATTGTATTGCAAATTGCCATCAGAAAGACACTTGAGAACTTTTTGCAATCATAAAAGGCAGACCCCCCTTTGGGACACACTGTTGTGATATGATTCACATCTAAAGCATCCAGACAGTTAGAAAAATTCCATTCTTGTTCAAACTCACTTGAAAGCCCAGTAAAGTCATCTGGAGAAGAGGGGCATTGTAGGTAATTGTCTCAGGGATAATCCTGAAGGGAAAGAAGTAACTATTGTGATGATCAGCTTTTCTTCAGGAAAAATGCATGTTCAACTGAGACAAGGTTTGCTGGCAATCAAAGCAAATGCTCGAATTGTTCCGGTGACATCCTTAAATACCTGTGTCAAAAATATAATTATAAACAGTATGGGCATAACAAGCTGTTACGTAAATATAATTAAGTAGACAATTTCATAACATATGTACCGGAAGTAATATTCTCTATCACCAAGCTTTAACTCTTGTACTATATTGAAATAATCACCATACAACCACCATTTCCTCACAGTAAAAGTGTCACACAAGTAAAATATAGGTTTTTGCTATATCATAGCCATAGCAAACCCAAGATCATAAAGAACTCGCCATGCAATACAAATACCAAACCCTCCAGATTCATTCTGCAATTTAATGTAAATGCATGAGTCGCAATTAACTGTTGCGCTGCAATTCTTGTGATTCTAACAATTTAATGAAAAGACAGGCTTAACATTTTGGAGGTGTAAGCATTGTGGCAATTTGTGGCTAATTTTAATTGAAAGCAGTTATGGATAGTAATATTTTCAAAGATATTCAGAGTATAGCATACAGCTCTCAAACCTGTTGGGCAAATAGTTTAGAATGTTTGAACTCGATGAATTTATGAGGCAAAGAGAATGCAATTCTCTTAGATCTTAAAACAGCTAAGAGGGGGTAAACATATTGAAAGTGAACATTAAGGGAAGGTGTCTCTATAAAATTGATTGTCCACTTTTATGAGAACATGCACAAAGTATCTGATGGAAATACTCTATTAGAGCATGTAATTCTAGTGAACTAAAGTAAAAATTAATGAGGCAAATTCTTCATATTCCCCTGAAAAAATACAAAACAACTTGCTGAGGGTGAATGACTCCATATCTACCTTAGTTCAATATGAACTTTATTCTTAGTTGGGAATTGACTAAACTAAACTACTTTTATAATTTCCAGATGTCAAAATAAAGCATGTTACATCACATTCTACAACCAACTCAAAAGAGATGCAGCTTATTGTTCATATAGAAGATTCTTGAATTACCATTATTTGACAATATGCATACTAAATCATTAAGAATGTTTTGGAAGTTTAAATTGTAAACAACAAATTTTCAAGACAATTCTACAGTAAAAATGTTCTAAGAAGTTCTACACGAAGTTTCTAACAAACTGGGAGAAAGTTGCTCCACAAATTCACACCAGCTAATATTACAATGCCCACTTTTCTTGACTCTCTTTGGTATTCAGTAGATAAAAATCTAACCTTAAAGCAACAAATGCAGAGAGAAATTTTGTAATTTAAAAAAAATTGTAATGTGATCTTGTCTACCTTCACCTTATTTATTTGTTTTCTCCAAATGATGCAACTATTAAGTTCACAAGGGGTGGCTGACCCCCCCTAAATCCACCAGTGTTAGCAGTATCATAAAAGTGGTACAGTTACATCAAGAAAATGCACCGTCAGTTGTCAAGAAAACTAGACTAGAAAATGCACTGTCAGTTATCAAACCAGTCATGACACAATTTGTGCTGGCAGAAATAAATCTGCATGCATAGTAAGGAAGCAATTTCTCTTGCATCCATCAGACAGTGGTGAAGCTAGTGATCATGCTGAGCATGACCAAAAATATTCCAGAGTTAAGAATATTTTTACATGCTTAAAAATGTAAATTTGGTACGAACTTTTTTTTTAAAAAATCAGATGCAGCTTTAGTGACCAGTGGCAAGTTGTGCTCAACTCAGATAGCAGGACCTGGCTGAAATTTGCACATCATTGGATTGGCTAGATTATCCCTTGCACATGCATACCTTGCCAGTTTTGGGCTTCAGGTCATGCTCTTTTCCAACAGCATGACTCTTATTAAAAATACAGTAGCAATACTAGTAGTGAACAAATAGCAAATATGGATCACGTGGATCTTCAGAAGTTCATACTGATGGGATGTTATATCTCAACTTCTAAGGAAGTCTTTTGCTGCAAGAATTGTCAGTGAGCAGAAAGTAATCATTTGTTGAAGACCTATGCCGAAGCTCACAATCGAGATGAGGGACACAAAGTTACAAGAGGTTTGGTATATAAAGGATTGGCTATGTGCTAGTGAAGACGAGAAGTGTTTCTTTGCTGGGCTTGCTTGCTCTATTGACCTGGAGTTTCACAACAACTTGCTGTATGAAGTGTCAGTTTCTCCATGGCTTTTCAAGTTTGTGAAGGACTTTCTGTATCATCTGGAATATTACGACACTTATGCATTCAGGCAGATCATTCATTTTTGATGTGGCTCATTATTGTATGATAATGTTTGCTCAATAAATATGCAAGCTGCTGTATGAAGTGTCAGTTTCAAGATTGTGAAGAACTTCCTGTATTATATAAAATATTATGACATTTATGCATTCAATCAGATAATTTTTAATGTGGTATGTTATTATGACGATTTTTTTACAATTAAATAGAGAAGTTGCTGTATTTAGTATTAGTTTCCCATGGCATTTTCAAGTTTGTGAAGGACTTCCTGTATCATCTGGAATATTACCGGTATGACATTTATACATTCTGACAGATTATTTTTGATGTGGTTCATTATTATATGCTGGATAAGTTTATATAAAGTAGTTGTTGATAGTACTAGATGTAGTGACAATCTGAAATCAGACTCAGGTTACACTGACAATGCTTGTAATTAGATCAGGGTGTAAATTCGTTCTGAGAGGAGTGTGACAGAAAGCTTTGGGCTTGTCTGACTAACATCATCAGTAGTAGGAACAAGTTGAACATCATATGGTTAAACAGATAGATACAGTCCCGTTGATTACACTCTAAGTAAATCAGGAACCAGAGCAGAATCATCAAGGGTTCTGTGACATTTTTGACCTTCCAACTGGATTTACTAGAGTGAAAAGGAAGACAAAGTCATGGCAGACCAGTTGAAGAAAAACATACAAACACATGCCGGCCATCAAGCCTTTGTAAGGAAAACATTGGCAGACCTTGAAAAGAGCAGTAAAAACATCAATAAGGAAGAATGGTTCAGGATTGTCAATTTAAAATCTACCCTAGAAGAGCAATATGAAGCGATTGTAGTGCTAGATAGAGACATATTCGATCTTCTGTCAGACAAAGAAGCAGTTGAGGAGGAAGAAATCACAGCGGAAATTGAAGACGCAGGCAAACTACGAGCAGAAATTAAAATCACAACCACAATATTAGGAGACATTAACACACAAAAAAAGAGTGCAAAACGTGACTAGTTGCAAGAATGAATCCTTGTCATTGACCAATTCCTTGAGGGTCGTTTGTATTAAACTTCCTAAATTAGAGGTTGGGAAGTTCAACGGAAGACCAGAGCAGTGACAAGAGTTTTGGGACCAGTTTGACAATTCCATTCATTCAAACCAGGATTTGTCAACCATTGATAAGTTCTTGTGTCTGCAAGGTCTTGTCCAAGAACCAGCTAAAACAGCGATAGCGGAATTCATCTTGACGTTAGCCAATTATGAAGCAGCACTCGACCTTCTTAAGTGGAGATTCAGCAGGAAGGAGAACATACAGAAAGTCCATACCAACAAATTGATGAAGGTTGCTCCTGTAACAAGCATGAGAGATGCTGTCAGATTGAGAAAACTGTATGACACAGGACTGAAAGCACTCAGGGTCAAACCAAACATTTATTCAGCTATTGTTGTGCCATCAATTATAGAGAAGCTACCAAAAAGCATCTGACTTATAACATGTGGAAAAACTGCCAGTGAATGGAATATGGACCAGTTGTTAAGTGAACTCCTTAAAGATGTCGAACTGAGAGAAGAGCAAGCCTCCCTGCCAAGCAAGGAGAAACAAGACACCAGAAATGAAAGCAACAAAAGAGCCAGACCATCAAATGGACCAAATACAGGCAGAGCCTTATTGGCAAACACCACTGATAACAGTTGTGCTTATTGTAAAGGCAATCGTAAACATAATGACTGTAAGGAAGTGAGTTCTACAGCTGAGAGGAAACAACTCCTACATAAGTACAGCAGATGTTTTGTTTGTGTCAAGAAAGGTCATATAGCTAGAAATTGTAAATTGAATACTACTTGTAATAACTGTGGGGGAAACACAATAGATCTGTTTGTGAAGACCAAGGTCATCAGTCCAGCGTTTCACATAGGCACGGAAACCAGAGTTGCACTACAGACTGCATGAGCAGCAGTACCAGAGTTTGAGTTACGTGTGATTCAAGCAGTCACAGGTCATTCGTGATGACAAAAGTGGTTAAGTCAGTTAGGCTGGATGTTAAAAGACAGGAGTGGATCAAAATAAGCATGTTTGAAAGATAAGGGTTTGAGAAACATTTACAAGTTAGAGATCACACCAGTGAGGCCTGGTGAGGCGATCAGGATCAAAGCATATGAAGTGCCTTGTATTTCACAGATCAAAAAACGAGTATATTGAAATCATTAAGACTCATTATCCTCATCTTCAAGGCTTATGGTTCTCTGACATTTGCATGAGTAAGGAAGAACTTGAAATAGAAGTTCTCATAGGAGCAGATTACCTATGGTGCTTCCAAGAGGGAAGAACTATAAGAGGGGAGCAAGATGAACCTGTGGCAGTCGAAACAAGTCTTGGTTGGGTGTTGTCAGGTCGAATGAAAGGTAGAAATGTTGAGGAGCGGAAGATCAGGAATTGAAGAACTCTGTGCATAGGCTGTGGGACTTTGAGACACTTAGAATTAGGGAAGGGGATGAGATGCATGAAGTTTTGAAGGACGAGATTGAGTCAATGGGTGAGAAGTACAAGGTGGAGTTACCATGGAAGGAAGGCCACTCCAAGGTGCCAAGCAATTACAAAAAATAGTTTACAGAGATTGAAAGGTCAGCTAAGCAAATTGAGAAATGAACCAGACATATCGAGTGAGTATGACAGGATCATCAAGGACCAATATCAGGAAGGGATTATTGAGAAGGTTGATTCACTTGATAGTGCAAAACAGGTTCACTACCTCCCACATGCAGTGATCCGGAAGGAAGCCAAGACCACTAAGGTGAGAATAGTGTATGATGCCTCGTCTAAGGAAAGTAAGCATGGCGCTTTATTGGATGATTGTTTGCACATTGGACCAGCACTTACTCCCTTGCTGTTCAATATACTGGTTAGATGTAGAGCACAGAGAGTAGCCTTGGTAGGAGATATAGAGAAAATCTTTGTCAACATTGAAGTAAATGAGAGGGATAGAGACAGCTTATGGTTTTTGTGGCAGACAACATTCATAGTGAGGTAGTTAAACCCACAGTGTACTGGTTTTATTGAGTTGTGTTTGGCATAAACAGCTTGCCATCTTTGCTGAATGTGATACTTCAGCACCGAGGATCCAGAGTTTGTTACTAAACTCAAGGAAAGTTTCTATGTACATGATCTGGTGTTGGGGGATATGACAACAGAAGGAGGTTTATGTTGTACAGGAAGCCCAAGGATAAATTAGCTAGTGGTGGGTGTCAAATAGCAAGGAACTGATGGGAAAGATTGTGAGTGAGGAAGGAAAGAAAGCATAAGGGACAACTGAAGAAAATTATCAAACATATGTGAAGGCTATGCTGAGAAGAAAGGATGAGGGTAAAGCAAAAAGTGTGCTTGGTCAAAAATGGGATTGTCAGACAGATCTATTTCGTTTTGATTTGAAGAAGGACAGAGAGAGGGCAAGGGGCATGGTTGCAACAAAATGTAACATATTGAGCTTGTTGGCATACATATTTCACCCATTGGGCATTGTCAGTCAAGTTACAGTCACAGGGAAGATTTTATTTCAGGGGTTGTGTGTTGATAAAGTTGGTTGGGATGATGAGCTGAGTGGTGAGAGAAGTGAGTTTGAGAGGTGGTCAAGTAGTCTGAAAATGCAGGAAGGATTTCAGGTCTGAGGTGTTTGCATGAGGAAACTAAAGCACCTGAAGAGTGCTCATTGCATGGGTTTGCTGACACTAGCTTGAAAGCCTATTGTGCAGTAATTTATTTTGTATATCAAGCTGACGGCAGAATCCATGTTGAAATGCTCACTTTGAAAACCAGAGTGTCACCATTGAAATGCCAAACTATTGCCAGGATAGAGTTAATACCAAGAAAAGTTTTAGCCCAGCTAATGTACATGGTAAAGGCAGCCCTACAAAACAATGTAGTAGTTACTGAAACCATTTGTGGTTAGACAGTAATATGGCTCTTTATTGGATAAAAAAAAAAAAAAACAGAAGGAATGGAAGCAATTTATGAGGCACAGAGTGAACGTGATTTTACAGGTTAACCGATAAAGAGGAATGCGGACATTGTCCTGGGAAAGAAAACCCTGCAGATATAGGATCAAGGGGAGCTTTAGCGGCAGAACTTGTTGAATCCCAGCTGTGGTGGAAAGGACCTTCCTGGTTGTCACAACCAAAGGAGGAATGGCCAGAGAAAGAAAAGATCGTAGAAATGCCCAAAGGTTTAGAAGGAGCAAAGAAGATTTCGGTCTGTGTGGTACAAAATATAAACGAATGTGGAATTGCAGGGGTTTTAGATGTTGATAGATATAGCAAGTTGGATAGACTCACGAGAGTGACCTTGTTAGTGCTAAAGTTTACATCCAATGTGCGTGCTCAGAGAAGAGATAGTTCGAAGGCAACAGGCAAGGTTAAGACAGAAAAAATGTGGGTCAAGGAAGTACAGAAACAGCTGAAGTCAAAGCCGAATTTTAAAGGATTAGTCAAGGAATTAGACATTGTTACATGTGGTTGTGACGCCATCATGAAATGCAAGGGAAGATTGGGAAATTTGGAGTCTGATACAGAAGCGAAGGAGCTGGGAATTTTGCCAAAGGATCATAAGTATATGAGTTTAGTGGTAGAGATGTCATGGGAAGGTGTATCATAGCAGTGTTAGGAGCACACTGGCAGACCTTCGAACAAGGTTTTGGGTACCAAAGGGTCAGCAGGTAGTGAAGAGAATTCTGATTCAGCGTCTTGTGTGTTGTAAGGCACAGGGTAAGTCTTGTGTTATGCCACCTATAGCCGCATTGCCAGACTTTAGGGTTAGAGAGGTGCCACCTTTTTCCAGGGTTGGTATAAATTTCGCAGGACCATTGTTTGTGAAGGGTGTGTCGGGAGAAATGGAACAGGTCAATGTTGTTCTGTTTTCCTGTTGTGTTATAAGAGCAATTCACTTGGATCTGATCACTGACATGTCCATGACAGCATTCAACCGTTGCCTACGAAAGTTTGCTGTGAGAAGAGGTTCTCCAGTATTGTCTCGGACAATGCAAAGACATTTAAGGCCACAAACAAGGTATTGAAAAACTGAGGGATGATCATGAGGTAGCTAGTCAGTGAAGAACAGAATTGAGTGGATGTTTAACCTAGAAAGGGCACCATGGTGGGGTGGTTTTCTTGAAAGAATGGTGGAAAGTGTGAAAAGGTGTCTGAGAAAGGTACTTTGAAATGTGAGGTTAGGGCATGATGAACTTCTAACTATTCTACTGGAAGTCAAAGGCACACTTAATTCCAGACCTCTGACATATGCTTATGATGAGGTTGGTGCTGAGATGTTAACACCATCACATTTAGTGTATGGGAGGAGACTTGGGGGTTTACCAGATAAAGTATGCAATGAAAGAGAGTGAAATTGGATACTTGAAAAGGTTTGTGTATCTGTCAAGAAAAAGGTTGCATTTTTTAAATGAATAGCAAAGGGAATATTTGACACATTTGAGGGAATACCACAGGAACAGTAAGTGTGAAACTGCCATGGAACTAAAGGAGGGAGAGGTAGTTTTGGTAAATGAAGATAACATAAAGAGGAATTTGTGGAAAATGGGTAAGGTGGACAAGTTCATTATTGGAAATGGCAAGGTCATTAGAGGGGCAAAACTACAGGTCATGACCGATGGTAAGCCAGTTTATCTGAGCCAACCAGTGAAAAAATTGTACCCTCTAGAAGTTGTTGGAGAACACAAACAAAGGGCAGAATGACAGTGCATAAGCATCTAGAGGTGTTAGGACAAGAACAATGCTTGACACTCAGCCTTAATTTAGGCTTAAGTCAAGGGGAAGTGTGTTGGATAAGTTTATATAAAGTTGTTGTTAATGGTACTAGGCATAGTGACAATCTGAAATCGGAATCAGGTTACACTGACAATGCTTGTAATTAGATTGGTGTACAAATTCGTTCTGAGAGGAGTGTGACAGAAAGCTCTGGGCTTGTGTGACAAACATCAGTAGTAGGAACAAGTCGAAAATTGTATGGTTAAACAGATACAGCACCATCAATTGCACTCTAAGTAAGTCCAAAACCAGAGCAGAATCATCAAGGGTTCTGTGACTTTATATGACCTTTCTGCTGGTTATATAGACAAGTTGCTGTAGGAAGTGTCGGTTTCACCATGGCATTTATACACTGACAGATTATTATATGACTTTTTGCTGATTAAATAGACAACTTGCAGTATGAAGTGTCAGAAGTATTCATCCAATGATTGTCTCTCTGTGGGATTTCCAAACTATTCGTTATTGTGATGACACATTGCTCACGAAGGATGTGCTGAGTGCCATTTGTACATCTACTTGTATGATTTGACGAATTCCGTAAAAAATTTTACAAAGGAAAGAAAAGCCATTCATAAGGAGACTGAATGCAGAGAACAAACCCATGAATCAGGACTTGAGCTGAAGTCATTGTAAACCAGCATCGTGGCAAATATTTTACATTTACAGTAAGTCTCCACTTCTATGTTTAGTTAAACAGTAACATTGGGTAGACAATGTTGGCATAATGCAGGCACTGCTATCAATGTTGGATTCACTCACACCTTTGTCAGTGCTCCATAAGTGTGGCAACAGGCTCTGACATAAGATAAAACACCCTAAAATATGTTGTACTTTGCCTATTTAAAATAACATTTTGTGATACTCAGAATTCTTAAAAACCATCCTCAAATTGCAGGAAATGGGATATCTGAGACTCCCACTTTCGAAATTCGGCATTCACACTGACTGTCAAGTCACAATAGCATGACCAGTCATTTATGGTCAGCTTTGCCCCTGCCAGCAGATGCTAAAACCGTATGCAAATCATATGGGTAATGGTCTCAAATTGTTGTCAACCTAAATACCAATAGGGCTATTCCTCATATATATTATGTAGCATTTAGTAGAGTTATGGCAATAGAAGAATTGTCATGTTACTGATCTCTGTGAAGATAAAATTTCCTTGGTTGCAGAATGTAGAAACTAAGGACAGAGAGAATATTGGAACTTAGTTTTAATCCACTTTACAAGTTAAATGAATCTGATTTAAAGGTTTGTTACTTGAATGCTTGTTCACTACACCAACAAATTGATAGTGTTTGAAAAGACTATGATTTATGCTGCAGTGACAGCAATATTTACAGAAACAAAATCTTGACCACTGGGTCCTGATGAAATGCACATAATTGATGGTTATGAACTATTTAGAAATGATACATCGAAGTGAGTAAAAAATTAACGACCATATGGTGGCCCAGTGGTTTATAGCAGAATAATACTTGCTGGAGGTTACCCTTACAGTTGCAATATTTTTCTCAAGCAAAGTGCTCGACCAGAGTACTAATCTGAACACATACGGATGTGTGATGACTATGGAAGAAAAATTCTGCTTTACATATAAGTTGATTCCAGTCACTCAGCCATGCCACGTGTTGAGTTGGTTGTCAAAATGTGAGGTCCAAATTGAAGGGTATTGGTTTCCTTTCTATTTTTTACTTTTATAGACCTCTGCAAAGTTATTTACATCATTTGAATACTGAAGCAAGTAAATGATTTAAGATGAGGTCACAAAATGACTTTCTTAAAAAGACTCATTGCTTGTGACTGGTTTCAATTTTTGAGGCAATCTCAGAAACAGAACCATTCATGTCTTGGAGATGATGAAAGCAGCTTTCAAACTCAGCTCAGTGGAATATGCCCCAGCTTATCAATCTTCACAGCAAAGCTTTGACTAGGTTCTTACTAATGAATATCTACAAAAAACGTAAAGAAACTCAAGCTAGTGCTTATCACCTGAGCATTTGCAAGACCACTCAGTGTTAACAATATTCTTCACTGATGTTGAATGGAAGGTGATTTGTATGAATTATAATAATACTTCCAATTCGGTTCCTGTAAGCCATTCAGAATAGGAAAAAATTATGTGGTTGACACTCATGATGGCTCTAGGTGAGTGAGTAGGAGAGAGAATTTGTTGTGAAGATACTCCATTCAATAAACAAAACGACTTAATGTTAAATGAATCAAAACTTTTTATGTTATGGCAATCACTTAGCTGAGCCACGTAATTTACAGATACATCTGAATTGAGAAGTGTCGAAGTACAAGTCTTGCAAGTAGAATCATTGGCTAATCTTCCTTGCAGACCATTGTTTTGAGCAGCTTTTGAAATTAGCTTAATTACTTTATTCCTCCCTTTCCATATTTGACAAGCAATCACTTTCTTCTTGATTTTAAAACTTCTCACAAAAGTTTAAACTCATCTTCTTTGAGCAAATTTGCTGTTGAACCCTTTTTTCAAAAGCTGTAACTGTTGTGGGCTTGTTAGTTCTTATGCTTAGGAATTTTTCTTTTTTACACCTTGGAAAATAAACAAAGCAGGAGGTTCAACTACAGAAAATGTACGTCTTCTACTTCCCTCAACTTGTGCCTGGTTTAATTGTCATATTTTAATTTCTTTAATAGTTTGTTGTACCTTTGATTGAATATTTAGTACAAATCTTCATCATAGCACTCATTAAACACTTGTAACCACTTTTAAGATAATGTTGAATTTTTTTTATTTTTTGAGGAAAAAATAAAAATTTTCATTCTTGAGCAGTCTATACTCCTGCTTTATGACCGGTGAGTATGCTCCTTTTTTAAGACAATTGACTGTTCAACAGACTGTAGTGAAATAGCTGGTAAGGTTTACTCGTTTTAGTATGAAAATGGATAAACAGGCAAAAAAATACACTCAAGATGCTAAGACCCTTATGGGAGAATGAATTCTTAGAAAGTATTCGACACTAGTTTAAATTTCAATGGACAATCTATACATAAGCTTGAGTCGTTGATAAAGAGAACTGATAGTATTGAAGACTCACAGAAATTTATTTCTTCCAAGTATGACACAGCTATTGAAAAGATTCAAAAAAGGAGATGAATTATTTGTTAAGTAAAGACCAAGAAGAAGCGATTTTGGGCCCAAGAGATGTCACAGTGAACAGTGTTAATAGAATGGATGAAATACAGCAATATCTACATAGACAACGTATAGAAACTAGTGTTAGAAGTCAGTAAAGTAATTGGAGTTGAACTGAGTGACAACAAATTGTCAACTGTTCATTGACTGCCAGATATAGACAAGACCAGTGATAGAAATTTACAACAAATAAAGAAAATTAATTGGTAAAACTATGAAAAACAGAGTTAATGAAACCCCTATTAAATGTGCAAGCAAACCCTTAGTAACAGTTTTAATTTGTCACCTGTCTCACAGTCTGTGGTTCCTTGTATGTTCTTAATGCTTTGTGATAAGTCATAATTGGGTATCTCTATTCCATTTACATATATTTACAATGAATCAAGTAACACTGGAATTGTCCCAGAAATTTTCAAAGTATCTAGGATAAACCAAATTTAGAAAAGTAATATATCTATTCATCCTAAGTATTGTTATGATGAAGTAATATAACTCATAAATATCAGTTCGTATTTTTGTAAAGGATATTCCAACAAACAAGCCATATCAGAAATAAGTGACTATTTGAAAACTATCATAAATGAAGGTCATATTACTTGTGGACTTCACCAAGGTTTTTGACACTGTTAGTCATAGTGTTTGTCTAGCGAAATTAAATGCCTGTGGAATTTGTGTGATACCCTTAGAGTAGTTTTGGAATTATTTGCATAATCACAAACAGTATGTAAAAATTGAAGAGTGGTGTTCCTCAAGAATCTACACTTGGACCATTGTTGTTTTTAATATTTACCAATGATTTAAATCAGAGCCAGCTCAGTACGTGAAGATGAAAGGTTATCTTTTCAAAACATAAGAAAGCCTCAAATAGAACTTAGAGGTTTATTACACTGATGTTTCATTGCCATCATGCAACATTATCAATGTGACATATAGCAAGCAAAACCTTGCTACTTATGTATTTACATAACTGATGATTAACCAGCCGATGAGAAGAAGGAAAGGAAACACAAAAATCAAAACAACGAAAGCACAATGGAACTGCTTTAATTGAGAGGTTTAAATTTAGAAATGAGGAGACTTTCTTGTATAAGCCATTCAAACATTGAATTTGAAGAAGATAAAACAGAAAAATCGTCAAAAGAAATAGGCTGGCACATTTTGGTCGAGTGATTAAGAATACTTGAAGGAGATGGACGAAACTGTTTCTTTCTGGTCAAAGCCAAAACTTCCATGTCTTCTGAGATATGCACGTACAAATGACAGTGTGTTTGCCTGAAATACAATGCTCCACAGCATTGACACTTAAATTTGTAAACCACATGTGATGTCAGAAACTTGGGAGTCTGGTCTTTGAAGGAAAAGAAATTTGTTAGATGTAGAGGTTTGAACTCAGTAGGACAATTTTCTAACCATGTAACATTGGGAAGCAATGGACCTAAAGGAGAGCCCATGGCCACTTCATCTATTTGTTCGTAGAGGTTATCATTGAAAAGTAAATGACAATTTTTGACAACAAAACATAAAATCTTCTTAAATTGATGAATTGAAAAACTGACAAAGCAGGTCAAATTATAAAAGAGCTTCTAAATAATATTGATAGTTTCATCTAAAGGGACATTTGTAAACAAAGAGGAGATGTCAAAACTTACCATGAAAGTATTACCAGTGTCAAGACTATGCAATTCTTCTAGAAAGGAAAAGGTGCCAGAGATCATAAAAGAACTGACAGAAATGTTGTGTAAAAGAGAAACAAGGTATTTAGGCAGATTAGAGGAATGGGTGTCTGTGGCAGAAAGAATAGGTCTAAAGGGGAGTGTTGGCTTTGTGTACCTTAAATAGTCTGTAA